>UESW01001696.1:0-209413 GCA_900491605.1 Calamus simplicifolius | reverse complement strand
TGCTCGGAGAGAGATGGAGCAGAATAATGGAAGGGGGAGCCGGTGCTGGTGAGGGCAAATCCTTTCTTCCCACCTCGCTCTGCCCCAATTCCTCGCTGGCCTCGGCCCTTATCGCTTCATTCCTTACGGCCTCGTCGACTTGGGCTCCTGCCGCCTCGCGCCCGCGCGAGGGCTCCATGACCTCGGTCCTTCCAGCGTCGGCCCTTCCAGCATCGGCCCTCCTGGTAGTCTTGGCGACGGCCCTCCTCTCGGTAGGGGCCCCATTCCCCTTTGCTTTCCTCTTCCTGTAACAGCTTGTCTGATCTTACGAAGTATGATGCCATTCCTATATCAGAAAATAGGAAAGGAAAGGTGTTAAAAAAAAAGAAGAAGAAAGAAGAAAGGAAAGAGGTGAGTAATCAAGTGCTCACCACTGGATGGAATAAGGCCGGCGAGACGGAGGTTTTCTTCAGTCAGGAGCTGATTGCACCGAGGGATATCGGTAGTCAGAAGCTGCCCAAATGCCATTCGATCCCTCGGGAGGATGGAGGAATCCCTATTGGCGTCGGTATTTGGCGTTCCCTAGTCTCCACTCACCCCCTCGATATTGGAAAAAAAGAACTTATCTTTCCACCCTTTGATAGAGGTGGGAAGATACAACTTGAGGATCCTAGTGGGTCTAGGAGTAAAGGACCACCAACCCGCTTGCTTGGAGGGTATAGAAACTACGAAATAAGGAGATGCTAGCTTCTATATTGCAGGTGACAAAGAATCATAAAGCCAACGATGGTTCGGATGGAGTTAGGGACTAACTGGAAGGGTGTTAAAGAATATCTATCTAGAAGGTTGAGGATGAAAGGGTGAATGGGCAATCGAAGTCCCCTTAAAGAAATCCCCGTACAAGGCAACCCTTCCGGGACGGGAAGAGGTTACCCTGTCATTAGGAGCGGGGTAGGACAGACGTAGGTTAGGAGGAAAATTGTACTTGGCTCCAGGTTCACTATGTCTTGAGCAGACATAGTGGAGGCGGTCCATTCGGGAGACTCCTTGCAGCGCTAGAGGACGGCGATGGTTGGACGGCGCCGGGGAGGGGCCCATCCGGCGACCGGATGGTTCCCAGCTACGGGATGTCCGGTCGTTCGCCGCCGTTCTAAGGAAGCATGGTCGGAAGATGAAGTGGTCCATTGAGTCAGTGAGGAAGCAGAAGGTTGGGAAGGAACGGGGGAACGATCCCTAGAATCAGAAATAGAGCAAGAAGGTGAAGAAGCCATGGGAACTAACCTGAAAGCTCGAACCGGGATTGAAGAGAAGGAGCACGGGAGGAACGGAAACAGGAGATAAACAGATGCTTGCGGATTCAAGGTAGGAGGTTGCAACGTAAGAAAAGGTGAAGATTGGAGGATAAGGATGATCTTTTCCTTTTATAACCCCATTTCAAATCATCCCGCGGTTGTCCAATCTGGCCATGTGTCCGCTCTCCACTGGAAACCGCTTCGGCAGCCCCTCGGCGCGAGAAACGCGAAAAACACCGCCAATAAAGAGGTGGCGGTGACATTACCGCAATGATGACGCTCACCTTTTTACAACTCCTCGCCCGAGGAAAATCTTTCCCAATCCCAACAGCTTGAACGGACGAAATAATGGTACGGAGATCAACCCTGGTGGATATTAACACCCCTTTCGCTGGCAACTGTACGCCTACCCATCTCAGGGGTGGGGGGGCATCTGATGTGGCTGATCACCTCCTCTGGGCAGCATCATAACCCTGCGCAATTCTCGGAATCAAATGATGTGATAACTCATTTTTGGGATGTTGGAACTCTCGCTCCGGCCCCGGCCTTTAGCTCCGGCCTCCAGCTCCGGCCTTTGGCTCCGGCCTCCAGCCTCTGGCTCCGGCACGGCCTCTGGCTCCAGCCTCCAGCGTCTGCTGCATCCGGCTCCAGCCTCCAGCTCTCGGCTCCGGCCTCCAGCATCGGCTCCGGTATCGGCTCCAGCATCCAGCTCCGGCCTTTGGCTCTGGCCTCCAGCCTCTGGCTCCGGCACCGGCCTCGGGCTCCGGCCTCCACATCGGCTCCGGCATCCGACTCGGCCTCCAGCTCCCCTCCAGAGCCTGCTCCAGCGTTCGGCTCCAGCCTCTAGCTCCGGCCTTTGGCTCCGGCCTCCAGCGTTGGCTCTGGCATCTGGCTCCGGCATTCAACTCCGGCCTTCAGCTCCAGCCTTTGGCTCCGGCCTCCAGCGTCGGCTCCAGCATCCGGCTCTGGCATTCAGCTCCGGCCTTCAGCTCCGCTTCCGGCGGCTCCGGCTCCGGCTCCGGCCTCCAGCTCCGGCCTTCAGTGTCGGCTCCGGCCTCTGGCTCCGGCCCCGGCTTCTGGCTCTGGCCTCCGGCTTCCGGCTTGACTTCCGGCTCCGGCCTCCGGCTTCAGTATCAGGCTCCGGCCTCGGCTTCGGCTCTGACTTTAACTTGGTGCCTTATTTCCTAAGTACACTAAAGCCCACCTCAGGTATCGGACCCCAAGATTCGAGACATCCATTACCGCGTATCTCGATCACCGAAATCATGGGCAAATACCAGCACCCCGCAGTTGCCGACATACACGGCATCCATTCAGCAACGGCTCACCCACCTGCCGTTCACGGAAGCTCATCCTAACAAGGAAGATTCGATAGTTCCAATGGAATGAGAAAAAAGGAACCCCCTAGATAGGTATAAAAAGAGGACCCCGAGCTCAGGGCGAGGGGGGCTTCTTCTTCTCTCTAAGAAAAGACCCATACACAAGACATTCCTGTTCTACAAGCTCACTGACTTGAGCGTCGGAGGGTCCTCGCCGGAACCACCGGCCTGAGGACTTCTTGCAAGTTTTCGAAGGAAGAAGGCGACCTTTCCATCCCCTTGGAGGCCCCGAAGATCTCAGCATGCCCAGCGCTCATCACAAGTGACTTGGCAGCATCACCAACGAGATGCAATCATCTTTGCTTCATTCACTAAAGTTGTTTCAAAATTTACATCAATGCCCAACCATCTCATCAATGAAAGTGCAGCACTTTGTCCACCACCTACATAATATGCTCCTATGAGAGCTTCAACACAATCTGCAATGGTCTTAGAGCACATCCACCTGTGACCTTTGTCACAGGCCTTCCCTATCACAACAGAAGTATCTTCAGTCACATATCTTCTGTCAACTGGCACATCAAAAGTGTCAATTCCACATATGCAGGGGAAGGGACGCAATGAAATTTGCCCAGGAGCAACCCAACGCCGTGGATCAAATGCATTGTCCCTTATATAACCCTATAATTGACAGTTCACAGTAAAAAAAAAAAAAGCACCTAAAAGAAATACTCAACTAAACTCATTTAAGCCTTTTCCCAATTATATGGGATCGGTTACATGAATCTGATTTCTTCACTCTGCTCTATTTAGGACTAAATCGACACTTAAATTATAAATAGTTATATCATTCTTAATTATTTCTATTCATGTTAGTTTAGGTCTACCTCTACCTCTATCAGTACCATAAATTATTAAAATATCATTTTTTTCTAACTAGAGCATCATAAAAGAAATATTATACAAAAAGAATAAAAGAACATTTACTTAAGCAGTACTTAAGCAGATGGCTGGAAGGAAATCCCTTGTCTAAGGCAAGTCAAACTCAAGGGCATAATTGGGTTTGGATTGCAGTTAATTTACCATAAGCTGTTTATCCTTAATTTAGCACCAAAAAACAAAAATATTTCACCACTAAACTCGGCTTTCCCCAGTATTTGCCCATGATAAGCATTCATGATAATACATGTTTCTACCTGTTCAATCTGTTGGTCAGTCAGGTATAACTGTAAAAACAAAGGGTATAGTCTTCTCAAATTTCCTGCTATATAAATTTTAACTCCCATTTTGGAGCTTAGATCTAGAGCCAGTGTGAGGCCATCAAGACCATAAAAAATTGTATAGCCCCCACTAGGAAGCATGAAATACTTTATTAAACCTAATCCCCGCCGCCTGTGGTGGTTCGCCCGGGCATGTTCCTTTGCCACGGCCTCCAGCTCCGGCGTGCACAGTGACAGTACGACAGCAATCTTTCGGAACAGATAGATAGGACATTCGAACAGGTATAAAAGTACGCGCCCGCATTGTGAGTAGGATCCTTGAACTCTGGTTTTTTAGTTTTCTTCCTGCTAGCTAAAACTCTAACTGTTTCAGCTCTCTTCTGCTGAGCAGTTCTCGTCTGATCCCAAATGACTAACTTGAGCATCGGAGGGTCCCCACCGAAGTATTCGGTCTCTGAAGACTTTTTTACATGGGTCCAAAGAGAAGGACGTCCATCTTTCCCGATACTTGAAGAAGATAACTTGACATCATCAGACCTTCTATTTTATTCCGTGAACATCCCCACCGGATATCAGTACGAGCCTTATTGGATGAGCAAAACCACTGGGACTGGCACCCAGCTCATCTTCAATCAGTCCAATGGCAAGGTTTCGACGGAGGACTACTACCACCGGATAACACTGGATTTCGATGGGGTCCTAAGGCAGTACTTCTACCCAAAGCCAAAATCCAGCGCCAGCGGCCGGCCAGGGTCATTTATAAATTTTTATAATATTTATGTAAATATTTTGGCATGTAAATAAAATTAAATATTTTAACATTTCACAAGCGGACTTTTAGGAGAGATTTATAAATGACACATTTAGAGGAGAATTTGTAAAGGATTTTTGAGGGATTTATAAATTTCATGAAATTTTAGATTTTTTTTTTTGAGATTAGCCAAATAAGGAATATTATTTTTGCAATTCTGAAGTCCCTGGTTCAAATGAAAACCGTCCATCAAATCCTCCATCCAAACCCACCCTAAATTTTTTTCAAAAAAAAAGGCATTGCATTGCATAGCTACTTTTTTTTTTTTTTGGTTACAAACGGGCGATCACACAAGTCTCGTGTGAATCAGCCCAGATACATCAGAAGACAAAATTTGCTGAAGAAAAATAGGACAGTGATCTCCAGGCCTCCAAATCTATGAACCAGTATGCTGAGCCATAGAAGAAGCCGCTCAATCAGCAGCCGCATTGGCTTCCCGATATATATGGCGAATCAGGACAGAGCCGGTCCCTCGCAGAATTGAGCAAATATCCCTCAAGATTGGATTAGAGGGACCTTCAAAACAATTCTCCTTCTGCAACCACCGTCATAGAATCACCCTCGATCATGATCCGAGGAGCACGGAGAATCCGAACGGCGTAAGAAATTCCTGCCCAAGCCATAGAGCTCCGCCATCGGGACAGAATAGTCAAGAGCACCAAAACCTCCTGCCGCCAATAAATCACCTGCCGCCCCACGGATGATGAACGCAGAACCAGCAGCTCTACCACGGATACTCCCATCGAAGTTAATTTTGACATACCCTGGAGGGGGGCTCCCAATAGATGAAAACCGGATACCGATTCGCTGCCGAAGCAGCAGGGGAACCCCAGCGGCCAGAGGAGCCAGAACCAACACCAGAGAAGACACAGCCATAGTCCATAGTCAGCAATCTTATCTTCCTCACAACCCTATGGGGAGAAGCAGTGATATTAGAAAAAATGAAGTCATTCTTCGACAGCCAAATCTGATATGCCATGGCTGCCCAGAGACCCCGCTTATGCTGAGATCCCCACTGAATAACATGAAAAAAGGAGGAGCGTGGAGATGCCATTGCCTCCACTCTACTAGAAAACCTCGTCAGATGCCATATCGTTGAGCTCTAGGACATAGAAAAAGCGTGGTCATCCGTCTCCTCCTCCAACCGACAAAGAGGACAGATCGGCTGAATAGACAGACCCCTCCTAGAGAGAAGAGCAGACGTAGGAAGGCAGCCCCAAAGAGCTTCCAAATAAAAAGCTGGATCCTAGGAATGGTAGGAAGCTTCCAAATCCAAGCAGCATCCTCAGTGCGCCGGGCCTGAGGCCTGAAAAACCTCATAAGATCCTTGGAGGGGGCCCTCGAGAGACAAGATCTCTGCCAAAGCCTAGAATCACCACCATAGCCAGGCATAAGAGGCATAGATAGAATCCGCCGAGAAAGCTCCTCCCCAAATAACCATGTCACCGTGGGGATATGCCAAGCATGGGAATCCCGGGAAATCAGATCCTTCACCCTTAAACTGGAGGGGGCGTCCATATTAATAAAGGAGGGCCATCTCGAAAGGGGGAGCTCGGAAATCCAAGTATCCTGGATAACATCAATCGAATAACCATCTCCGATACTCCATGAAACATTCTCCAGGATAAATTGACCATATCTGCAAATCTCCTTCCAAAAGTAGGATGATCCGTGGATCGGCACAATGGGCAAGCCGGATGTCCATTCCCCATACCTCGCTCGCATCAAAGAGCTCCACAGACACTGCGGCTCCAAGAGAAATCGTGAAGCATGTCTAGCAAACAGAGCTTCTCTTGTAACAATCAGAGAATGAATTCCAAGGCCGCCTTCTTGGATAGGCATACAGACTGTGTCCCAGGATAATAAATGCATGCCATGACCATCTTGCATAGAGGCTCAAAGAAATTCTTTGAAGCATCTCTCTATTCTTCTCAGACAGGTAGTCGAAATAGCAGTATTCGATAGAAGATACAGAGGAAGTGAAGAGAGAACCGATCGAATAATAATGACCCTGGCCATCATAGATAAACTAGTGACCTGCCACCCCTCAAGGCGCTGACGAACCCTCCTCTCTAACTTAGCAAAGTCAGAACAATGGGGACGTCTACCAGTAATGGGGATCCCCAGATACAAAAATCGATCAGTCAGAGTAGATATGCCTGACATATTAATAATGGCTTCCCTAGTAGATCTGATGGTCTTCGGGCTGAAACATATAGAAGATTTAAGATAGTTAACCCTCTGACCCGAAGCCAGACAATAATTCTGCACAATTGAATGTAAGGAGGCCGCATTATCAATGGAAGCCTGACCCAGAAGAATACAGTCATCAGCGAAAAGAAGATGGGAGACCGCAGGGCCCTGACTCCTAGCCATAAAAGGGACAATCCTCTGATTCTGCTGAGCCTGATGAAAAGATCGAGAAAGATCATCCGCAGCAAGAATGAACAATAAAGGGGATAACGGGCACCCCTGCCTCAGACCAACAGTAGACTTGAAAAACTCCGTCGGGCATCCATTGATAATCAGAGAAAAAGAAGGCCTCTGAATACAAGCTAAGATCCACTTGATGAACAGCTCATCAAAACCAAACTCCTGGAGCGAGCGGTGTAAGAAAGACCAACTCATCCTATCATAAGCTCTTTCTATGTCAAGCTTTAACGCCATAAGACAACGACTAGCTGGGGCTCTTTGAAGATCATGCATAAATTCCTGGGCGATGAGAATATTATCAGAAATAGAACGCCCTCTAATAAAAGCCCCCTGCTCAATAGAAATGATGCGAGGAAGAACACAACGAAGGAGGCCAGCTAAAAGCCGAGCACATATCTTATACAAAGTGGTGCAAAGGCTAATAGGCCGGAAGTGCTGCGGGAGAGAAGCCTCCGGACGCTTGGGCACCAGAGAAATAAAAGTCCGGTTCCACTCATGAGGAATGCTCTTTATCTAGAATACAATTTGAATAGCATGAGTAACCTCACGCCCAACAATTCCCCAATAATGATGGTAAAAAGAAGGCGGAAATCCATCAGGCCCAGGGGCCTTATCCGAGCCAAGCCCCCATAGCACCTCCCGGATTTCGTCCCAGTTATAGGCCTGAGTAACATATCATTCTCCTTGGCCGAGATCTTCCTTGAATCTGGAACATGAACAACCGGAGCTCCCTCCCCCTCGGTCTCAGTCCATCTAGTCCGAAAAAATTGGAAAAGCAAATCCCTAATAGAGTGGATGTCCTCCTGAGTATGCCCTTCAGCATCAAATAATCTCCGAATCCTGTTAGCAGACCGCCTCTTTAAAGTGGCTTGATAGAAAAATCTGGTGTTACGATCCCCTCACATATCCACTGAACCCTGGATCTCTACCTCCAAAACATCTCCTGCTGGCGGAGAAGAGAGTGATGGCGAGACAGTGAGTCCCGAAGCAACGAGAGGTCCGAATCCACCAAAAACCCATCCTAGTCCTCCTTCTCCTGTAAGGCAGAAATGTCAGCTTCTACCCTTTCAACTTGTCTAACCAGATCCCCAACCTACATCCTATTCCATCTGGATAGACGACGTCGAACCTGTTGGGGAGCGCGGAATACCCCCAAGATCACGGCTATAGCGTATATGAGTAATGCAAAAATCTTTTACCGTTCTAATCTATGAGTATGAGATTATACCTTCAGACTTGAACGTTGGAACACTTCAATTTGTTGCTCGACCTCAACCTTTTAGCCTTCCGTCGTATTCCCGAAATACCTTCTTCTCTCTCAAGATGGTGGGATCTCTCTCGGCCGACCTAGGGTTTCTTGCTTTTCTTTTTTCTCAAAAGCGTTTTTCCTAGCAACCAATTGAGAGGGTATTTATAGGGCTACAACAGGGACCAAATAGGCAAATATGAAAAGGACTTCCCACGTAATTAAATCTCCTAATCCTATCCCGGGTTAGGATTTAATTACGTAAATTATAATTCATTCCACTAAAGAATTATAATTGTACTCCTAATCACATTCGAATTTATATTTTCGAGCCTTAATATTAAATACTTATTATCTCCCCACGTTAAGATTACAGATATCCATCAATTAAATTTAAATACTGACATTATAATTTAATTGGCTGTTTTTATCCTTGAGACTTATCCACTTAACTTATTTGACGTATCGGATTCAAAATCCACTTGCAAGATTTGATACGATCAAAACTTATAAGCTTTCTCAAGGGGATATCATCAGTCCAAATTAACCGGACGTGGATTCCTTCAACTATTAATGTTCACCATATATAAATGTTATTGCCCAACCCACTGAGATTATTGACTCATATAGAATCTCACTCTATGTGTAATCAAAGCAATAATCACTACACACGTGTCTAGTAATAGAATTCAGATTAAGAGCATAAGTAATCATAATATTCATGAGTTTTAAATTATTTTATAAAGTCAGTATAAAACAATCAACTCAACTGGGTCCTGTTCAATACACACAAAGTGTACTAGCACAAATAGTTAGAATAAACCATTCCCCGTAGTCAAGACAGACCTACTAAAATTTGTGCTACAGTTCTACTGATGGTGTGTCCAATTCCATCTAAAACTGTGAACAATAAACTTGTATTTCAAAAGAACCGATGATCTAGTCTTCTGTGTGTAAGCCGTACTCTACACACTAGATCAAATACTCTTTGTAAATACTAGACACATGCACATATATAGTAAATGGCACACATTGCTCAAAATGAATTCTCATTAAAAATGTAAAGACATAAAGCATATCTTTTAGTCTATATCTCTATCAATCTCCCACTTAGACTCAAAGCAATGCTTGTACACATCTAACTCCCATGCCCTCTACATGTCTATCAAAAACTTTTGAAGTTAAACTCTTTGTAAAAGGATCTGCCAGGTTGTCTTCAGATGTAACCTTGGTCACCAGCACGTCACCTCTTTGCACGATGTCACGTATCAGGTGATACTTACGCTCAATGTGTTTAGATTTCTTATGGGTCCTTGGTTCCTTCGAATTAGCAACTGCCCCACTATTATCACAATAAAGTGTAATAGGTAATTGCACTAAAGGTATCACACTAAGATCCAAAAGAAAGTTTCTTAGCCAAACAGCCTCTTTTGCAGCTTCAGATGCAGCCACATACTCAGCTTCCATGGTAGAGTCAGCAACACAAGTCTGCTTCACACTCCTCCAGCTAATTGCTCCACCACCAAAGTGAACACATATCCCGAGGTTGATTTCCTAGATTCATTATCTGATTGGAAGTCCGAATCTGTATATCCTATAGGCACAAGACTATCTGCTTGGTAAACTAACATATAATCTTTAGTCCTTTTCAGGTACTTAATTATATGTTTTACTGCAGTCCAATGTTCTCGCCCAGGGTTAGACTGAAATCTGCTAACCATGCCTACGGCAAAACAGATATCAGGTCTAGTACATAGCATAGATACATTAGGCTTCCTACTGCAGAAGCATAAGGAACTGCCTTCATACTTTCTATCTCATCAGGTGTCTTAGGACACTGATCCTTAGATAGAGAAATTCCATGCCTGAAAGGAAGAAATCCTTTCTTGGAATTATGCATACCAAAACGGGTGAGAATTTTATCGATATAAGTGGCTTAAGATAAGCATATCATCCTTTGCTTGCGATCTCGCAAAAGCTTGATCCCTAGGATGTGACTTGCTTCTCCCAAGTCCTTCATATCAAATTGTCCAGATAACCATACCTTGACCGAAGATAACACTCCCATATCGTTTCCAATAAGCAAGATGTCATCCACATATAGCACCAAAAACACCAAAGTTTTTCCATCACGCTTCTTGTACACACATGACTCGTCAGGACTTTGATCAAAACCATAAGATTTAATAGCTTGATCAAAACGAGTATTCCAAGATCTAGATGCCTGCTTAAGTCCATAAATGGACCTCTTAAGCTTGCACACCAAGTGCTCCTGGCCTTTCGCTATAAAACCATCTGGTTGCATCATGTAAATGCATTCGTCAAGATTTCCATTAAGGAAAGCTGTCTTGACATCCATTTGCCAAACTTCGTAATCGAAATGAGCTGCAATGGATAAGAGAATCTGGATAGACTTAAGCATAGCTACTGGTGAAAAGGTTTCCTCATAGTCGATCCCTTCTTTCTGAGTAAAACCTTTTGCAACTAGCCTAGCCTTGAAGGTTTCCACCTTCCCATCTGCTCCTCTCTTCTTCTTATAGATCCACTTGCATCCGATGGGTTTTACTCCCTCAGGTGGTTCTACAAGATCCCAGACCTGATTAAAGTGCATAGACTCTATCTCTGATTTCATAGCATTTTGCCAAAGAGTTGCATCTTTATCCTGTAATGCTTCATTGTAGCTACTGGGTTCAGTATCCAGTTCATCAGAGATTCTGTCATATGACTCTCCAAGGAACGTATACCGTTTAGGTGTATTTACAACCCTCCCACTACGACGAGGCACAACCTGATTGTATGTGCTTGTAGTAATACGATCTGACTCTGATCCTTGTGCTCCATCAACCTGCACTGGTTCTGAAACTGGTGCATTAATGGTATCCTTTTGTATCAGTTCAGGGTCAGTTCGTGTTACTATACTTCTCCCACTACGAATAGTTATTGGGAAGTTTGGGAACCTACTTTCTTGTGGTGTTTCTGCTTGTACTATTGGTATTAAAGGAGCCTGTCTAGTTTTATCACCTCTCAACTCTTCTAGAGCATTTTACTTCTGGGTTTGTGGTCTATAATATAGTCCTCCTCCAAGAATCGGGCATTGGTGCTAACAATGACCTTCTGATCCTTAGGAGAATAAAATAAACCACCTTTTGTTCCTTTAGGATATCCAACAAAGAAGCATACATCTGTCCTTGATTCCAACTTATCTGGTTTACCTTTTAGTACATGTGCTGGACAACCCCAAACCCGAACATGTCTTAGACTAGGCTTGCGCCCAGTCCACAGTTCTGTGGGTGTCTTAGGTACTGACTTAGATGGTACCAAGTTAAGAATATATGCAGCGGTCTCTAATGCATATCCCCAAAACGAAATAGGTAAGTCTGAATAACTCATCATAGATCTAACCATATCCATAAGAGTCCTGTTCCTTCTTTCAGCTACACCATTCTGCTGTGGCGTTCTAGGTGCAGACAACTGGGATTCAATCCCAGCATCTAATAAGTAATCTGTGAACTCCCCTAAGAGGTACTCGCCACCACGATCGGATCGTAGTGTCTTATATTTTTACCATGACGGTTCTCCGTTTCTGCCTTAAAAATTTTAAATTTTTCAAGCATTCAGACTTACGGCGCATCAGATAAATATACCCATATCTTGAGTAATCATCAATAAAAGTGACAAAGTACTCAAAACCACCTCTAGCTTGGACGTTCATTGGGCCACAAAATCAGAGTGAACCAATTCTAATATCTCCTTAGCTCTATTGCCTTTGGCCGAGAATGGCCGCTTGGTCATTTTTCCTTCTAAGCAAGATTCACAGACCGGTAGTGCCTCTACTTCCAATGAACCTAATGGTCCATCTTGAACCAGTCTAGAAATCCGTCTTAGATTTATATGACCTAGGCGCAAGTGCCAAAGATAAGTTTGATTCATTTCAGAAGGATGTTTTCTCTTACATGGTCTATTATTGTTATTCACTTCATTTAGTTGCACAGTAGGAGAAACAGGATTAATAATATAAAGACCATCCACCAATGTACCAGAACAGATAAAATGTTTATTTTTCTTAATAACAATGGAGTCATTAAAATAAACTGAATATCCATCATCAACCAACTTAGAAACTGAAATTAAATTCCTTCTAATTGAAGGTACAAATAAACAGTTTTTTAATATTAAAATCCTATTTCTACTAAAAGAAAAGCTAAAATCTCCCACTGCAACTACTGACACTCTCGTGCCATCTTCCAGAAATATGTAAATCTCTCATCACTTAGCTGCCGGGTCTGCTGGAACCCCTGCAAAGAATTGCAAACATGATTAGTGGCTCCCGTATCTACACACCAGCCATTAGTAGATAACAGCACTAAACAAGTTTCAACTACAAGTGAATGAGATATACCTCTAGCCTGTTTCCTGGCAAGCCAAACTGGACATTGTTGCTTCCAGTGACCTGGCTGCTTGCAGACAAAGCACTTTCCCTTCTTTTTTATTTCCCCATTGGGCTGTGGGGCATGATGCTGTTTCTTTTTCTGAACCTTTTTCTTCTTCTTAGCATGAGACTTTGAAGAAGAACCTTTTTCAGTAACCATAACAACTGCAGGCTTCATAATGAAACTCTCTGCTACCTGAAGTTCTTTAAGTAGCTCTGCCAATGAAAATTCATTTTGTTCATGGTGTAATTTAGGCAGAACTGCTTAAAGGAATCAGGTAGGGACTGGAGAATGATATCAACTTGGGTTTCCCCATCCATCTCCGCTCCAAGGATCTCCAGTTCATTCAGAAGGCTAATCATCTTTAGAACATGATCCCTGACAGGAGTTCCTTCAGCCATATTAGTGTTCATCAGTTCTTTCATCGCAGTCTGCCTAGCTGCACGACTCTGATCCCCAAACATTTCTTTGAGGTTGAACATCATGTCATAGGCAGAGGGCATAGATTGATGCTGATGTTGCAGAACATTTGACATAGATGCCAATATGTAACACCGCGCCATCTCATCAGCCTTAACCCACTTACGGTAAGCTTGGGACTCCTAATCTGAAGCCCCTTCACCGGGCTCTGCGGGACAGACCTGAGTGAGCACATACTTGTACCCTTCTGCAGTTAACACTATATCCAGGTTTCTTTTCCAATCAATGTAATTAGGACCAGTCAATTTGTTTTCTTTGAGTATCACAGCAAGTGGATTGAAAGAAGACATTTTAATCCTGAGAATCATTCATACATCATAAATATAATGAGCAATAAACTTTAAATTCAAAATTATAAGTAGGGCCCCTCAACCACTACATAATAATAGAATTCGCCAGCAGCCTAGTACATTTTGAATAGTATGCCTCGATGGGAGGACGTCTACTACTCATCATTCATCTAGACAGATAAAACCTATTAATTTTACTATCTAGGTAAAAGGTAACATACCAAGTAAAATTAATTAGCTGGCTAACTTTGGTCATATAAATATTTGTAGTGACTCCGATGGGGAGGATACCAATATTTATACCTAAGTGTATATCATCACTCAATGCTAGATCCATTGTCCCATGGTGGATCCCTCAGATGGAGAGGTAATCCAACATTAACAACTACCAGGGATTATTCTTGGTGAGCTGGCAATCAATTTCATCCTATGGGGAGGAAAGCACTAATGCTAACACGTGAAATTAACTACCTCACCATAAACAAGTGATGGGACCATGGGATTTAAATGTGATTAATTCCCTCTCCCACTTAGTTATTTAGAGGGTTATAAAACTTGTGTTTGATTATCTTATAAACACAAACAGCAAGTGATTATCCAATTAACCATGTTCTCCTAGTTATAGACATAAGAACAAAAGGATAAACAATCAAGCAAGTATGCAACATAACCAATATAAACAAGATAAATAAAATCCCTGTTATTATGGTCAAAATTCTCCACGCAGATGAAGATCTCTGTCGCACCATGATTGCTACTTTGCTCGACGATTTGCCGCTTCGAATACGGGGTCTGGGGGCTGGCCCCCAGCGGGGATCGACGCTTTGAATTTTCCTTTAGAATCGTGATTTGCAACGGATTTCCTTGAAATCTTATCTGCATCGGATTTCCTTATCTGCAACGGATTTCCTTGAAATCTTATCTGCAAGGATTCTGCTTAGAATCCTATCTTCATCCGATTCTAATCATATCTTCATCCGATTCTTCTTGGAATCATATCTTATCCGATTCATCTCAGAATCATATCCTGCAACGTGCAGCAGGTCATCTTCCGCCATGGAGCCGCACCAGATTACAAAAAATCCTATGCCTCCATATAGGAGTTCACATGCTACGTATTTACAAACACAAAGCTCTCAAAAAACCGGAGCATACATGCTATAAAATATTACAATGATCCTAGCCTCCTTAAAACCGGAGTTCACAAAACAGATCTAAGCAATATTATATCATAACACATACATACATTCATGTGACCATAATAACAGGATAGAAACCTGCAAAACAACATTAGCAGCAAGCACGATCCATCCCACGCATGCATATTCCGATTAATGGAGAACATGGCCGCATTATTCATATACAGTATCAGCCGTGGCTCTGATACCACTGTTGGGAAGCGCGGAATACCCCCAAGATCACGGCTATAGCGTATATGAGTAATGCAAAAATCTTTTACCGTTCTAATCTATGAGTATGAGATTATACCTTCAGACTTGAACGTGGAACACTTCATTTGTTGCTCGACCTCAACCTTTTAGCCTTCCGTCGTATTCCCGAAATACCTTCTTCTCTCTCAAGATGGTGGGATCTCTCTCGGCCGACCTAGGGTTTCTTGCTTTTCTTTTTTCTCAAAAGCGTTTTTCCTAGCAACCAATTGAGAGGGTATTTATAGGGCTACAACAGGGACCAAATAGGCAAATATGAAAAGGACTTCCCACGTAATTAAATCTCCTAATCCTATCCCGGGTTAGGATTTAATTACGTAAATTATAATTCATTCCACTAAAGAATTATAATTGTACTCCTAATCACATTCGAATTTATATTTCGAGCCTTAATATTAAATACTTATTATCTCCCCACGTTAAGATTACAGATATCCACCAATTAAATTTAAATACTGACATTATAATTTAATTGGCTATTTTATCCTTGAGACTTATCCACTTAACTTATTTGACGTATCGGATTCAAAATCCACTTGCAAGATTTGATACGATCAAAACTTATAAGCTTTCTCAAGGGGATATCATCAGTCCAAATTAACCGGACGTGGATTCCTTCATCTATTAATGTTCACCATATATATAATGTTATTGCCCAACCCACTGAGATTATTGACTCATATAGAATCTCACTCTATGTGTAATCAAAGCAATAATCACTACACACACGTGTCTAGTAATAGAATTCAGATTAAGAGCATAAGTAATCATAATATTCATGAGTTTTAAATTATTTTATAAAGTCAGTATAAAACAATCAACTCAACTGGGTCCTGTTCAATACACACAAAGTGTACTAGCACAAATAGTTAGAATAAACCATTCCCCGTAGTCAAGACAGACCTACTAAATTTGTGCTACAGTTCTACTGATGGTGTGTCCAATTCCATCTAAAACTGTGAACAATAAACTTGTATTCAAAAGAACCGATGATCTAGTCTTCTGTGTGTAAGCCGTACTCTATACACTAGATCAAATACTCTTTGTAAATACTAGACACATGCACATATATATAGTAAATGGCACACATTGCTCAAAATGAATTCTCATTAAAAATGTAAAGATATAAAGCATATCTTTTAGTCTATATCTCTATCAGAACCATCATAAGATGCCGCGATAACCTATAAATAACATTTCCCCTGATAGGAAGGTGCCAAATCTGTGAAATGATCGACCGAGCAGCAGAATGGACAGTCCAAAACTGCTCAAATCTAAACTGTCTGCGATAATACATAGAATCCTCCGTTGAAATCAAAATGGGGCAATGATCAGAAGCAATCCTAGGAAGGTGGGCAACAGTAACCTCATGAAACCTATGAAGCCATTGTTCCATAGCCATAGCTCTGTCAAGTCTCTTCCAAACACGAGCCGAACCCTGACGGCTATTACACCAAGTGAATTGGGTCCCAGAGTACCCCAAATCCAACAGCCCCGATGATTCTATGAAGGATCTAAACTCACTAACATCACCGAGGCAGTAAACCAACGCCCTCCACGCTTTTCGTTAGCCTCAGTAATGCAGTTAAAATCACCGGCAATGATAGATGGAAGACCCTGAGAAAGAAGGGAAAGCAACTCAGACCAGAGGATCCGTCTCTCCCTGTAATCCGTACTAGCATAAACAGCTGATAGGAGCCAAGGATCAGAGGACCCCTCAGAGACTACAAGACCTATCTACTGGTTGCATTGATGAAAAGCATCAACCTTAACAGTATCGACACGCCAAATGGCCAGCATACCTCCAGACAAACCTTCAGCCTCAACCGAATACGAAGACCAGGACCGAGAAATCTGCCTCTGAAACTGAGCCAGACTATCACTTGACAACCTTGTTTCCAAAAGAACACATATATCAAATTATGAAGCTGCACCAATCTACTAAAGGAGGATCGAAATGAAGGCTTTCAAGCTCCTCTAACATTCCAATCAAGATCTTCATTTACATGGATGATGAAGTTGGGACCCCTCCCTGGTCCTCCATCATCGCAATATCAGATAGGAACCCATTGGATGAGGTATCCCCTCAGCTAACATGGATGGATCAACCTCTGGTTCCTAACTGACGACAAGAGCCCGAGGAGACTGAACCGGAGACAGGGGACCTGAATTCATGTTTACATTATCTGAAACCTTCGAGGAAAGGTCCACCGGCTTGTCAGAGCAGGACCTAACCATTTCCTGACCTCCTTCCAGAGAGAAGGAGGCTAGGGACCTCCTTTCCTGGGAATCAATCGATATCCCAGAGCTATTACAGGTCCGAGACTTACCTTTTCCTTTTTGTTTTCCAGATTTAGAAACTACCCTCGGGGCCTGATAATCAACTGGTCTGGCCTGCTTAAGGGGGCCTGGACAAACATCCCTAGCTACCTTTGATACGCGGTTGACGCTCTAAGTCCATGATTCAGTCAAAAGGCCAAATAAAAGCTACGGAAATTGGATTTGTAGTTTTTGGTACAATAGAAACCACTATTTTAAATTCTTATAGTTATGGTAAGAATCATGGGATTATTAGAACCATATTACCCTCCAATTTATTATGGTAAGAATCATGGGATTTTTAGAACCATATTATCTTCCCATTTATCTTCTCTGCTCGCTTTCCTTGGCATTTCTGCCTATGAGAAATAATATGGATGGAAGGTCTTGGAATCCATGTAGGAAACAAGTTCGTTCACAGTGTGATGCTATTGCATGCATCACAAGATCGCAACTCAATCCAATTTATGATAAACTGAGTACAAATTGGAGAAGGTGCCACCCATCTTCATCATGAAAATAAAATTTTGCTGCTTTATTTTTTTTTTTTTGATACAGACGGACAATCATACTAGTCTAGTATGGATCAGCCCAGATACATCCGAATGCAAAATTTGTAACAACACAGGGGGACATGGGTCACCCATCCTCCATATCCTATAGCCTACATGCTGAGCCACGGCCGCCGCTGCCCAGTCAGCTGCCGTATTGGCTTCATGGAATACATGATGAATCTGGGCAGTATCCACCTCCTGAAGCATGGTCCAAATATCCTTGAGAATCGGATTGGTGGATACATCAGGAGCACTCTCCTTCCGCATCCACTGTATGACAATCATAGAGTCTCCCTCAATCACAAGCATTTGAGCTCGAAGAGTCTGAAAAGCATAAGAAATACCAGTCCATGTAGCGTAAAGCTCGGACATGGGGACAGAGGAATCCAGGGTACCAAATCCGCTAGCCGCCAGCATATCGCCCTGTGGTCCGCGAATGATGAAGGCCGAACCAGCTAGTCTGCCGCGGACACTTCCATCAAAGTTGATTTTGACAAACCCTGGAGGGGGGCTCCCAGGAAATGAATATCGTACGACGGTTCGCTGCCGAAGCAGCAAGGGAACCCCAGAGGCCAGAGGTGTCATAACCAACAGATTGAATAGCACGGGCACAATCTGTGGACAAAGATCTAATTTTACTGCTTTCAACATTTAAATGATAAGAATGCCTACATAATATGACCATGAATCTTTTGAATAACAATTGAAAATACTTTTGATGCTCTCATCATCAAAAGAAATCATATATATCTACAAAAAAAGAAAAATGAAGGGGAAATATATCTTTTTGTAATTTTGAATGATTAAAAATGGAGAAACATTTCCCCATATAAATATATTTCAAATAATAATTCTTTTATTTTTTGCATTTGAATCACATCAAATTGACAAGAATGAATAATAAGTTATTCAAAAAAATGGAAAGCTTCAACATGCAATCAAATACAAAATTATTTTCAAGAAAGTTATCAACTACAATCTAACAAGCCACCTCTTAATCATGCCTTTTAGTCAACCCAAACAAACTAAATAATGAAGGTACTACCTGGAAAGAAAATGCTTGATTTCCACACAAAATATAAAGATATGGTTAAAGGGTATCTCAACTCAGTAAGTTGATCGTGTTTTTTGTATTGAGACCAAGGAATTGGGCTCAATCCCACGCTCTCCTTTTTAAACTCTGACAAGGCCACATTCACTAGCATATTATTAATATTATTGTTAGCATGCGCTGCAATTTTGTAGCAAAGCATGATCTAAATCTAAATAGGGTATGCTTAAGGTCAATTCTTGTTGAAAAGTATAGTCAAGATTGATTTGTGAATGTTGCTTCAATTTAAATTTAAATTCTAAATTTGAATTTAGATCCTACAGTGCACAATCCCTCAATTTTCTTGTTTGAATATATCATATAGCTGTTGTATCTTGGCATAAAAGAAAATTATAAACAAGACTGATTTGTTAATCTTACTCAAGCTCAAATTTAAATTTGAAATTAAATCAATCTCACACTATCACAATCCCTGAAATCTAATCTTTGACCATAACTTGTTCAATTGTTGCATCTTTACATGAGTGTGCTGTCTCGCCCAAACGTGCTGAAGATGATGAACAAGAGAAAAAGGAAAAGACTAACAACATGGACCTAGGATCAAGTAGATTCTGGTAGCTTATAGCATGGAGGAAAAGACCAATGGTTTCACCCGGAATAGATTTCGATTTGATTGTAGTATGCAATAAGTATGTACTAATTAATTTAAACTCGAATAATTAGACCATCAATTAACTTGACTAGAATGATAAAGCCACGAGGTGGATTTGAGGCATTCCATAAAGTGTTCCAGAAGTACATGCTTTTGTTGTCAAATTAATTAAAGCAAGTTGAACCTTTTTAAAACCAAGAACTCTATACACCTAACGATGCATACTCAATAATTACATTAGGCCAGTCAATATTGTGCCAAAGTTGGTTCTAATTAAGATCATATTTGGTTCAAACCAGCTTTTCATGGGCAAATCAAATTTGACTTCAAAAGAAGGAAGATGAAGAGAGCTATCAAAATCAATTCCTGCAGGTCGAAAATCAGGCAACACAACAAGCAGTACCTTGTCCAAATTTTAAGAGGATCCAACCAACTCATTGCCCAAAACCTAACCAGCTATTTGAATAATGGGTCAGCAAATGTTGGACCAAAACGTTATTCTAATATTGAGTATGGACTCAGTTGAGGAGGCACGCGTTGCACATCTTTGCATGGCTGCTGCCAGATCCATTAATCCAAGAAAAAGTAGTCTGTGACCAAGTCTTCAAGTATGGGTAGAGGCTAATTATATCCCAAGGCCACATAATTGAATATAAACTACAAAGTACCTCGAGGAGTACTTTAAAGTTCTAAAACGTCTGGGTTTCGGTCCAGCACGACAACCACGTTATGATTGAATAGACTCAGTGGAAATCAAAATTAAAGAATAAAAAGAGTCAATCCTTTGTTTGTCTATCAACCGGCTGCTGGGGCTTAGAGTTAAGTGGGTTTGGTCCAGTAGGGGACCATTCAGACTTGTTAATCATCAGAACCTCATGTCCTAAAAATGAGTTGGCTCATGACCCCAAGCCTCCTCTCGATCTGGATGCCATCTGGAGGAAAGCTTTAATTGGGCTTGAAGGTTGGTCACCAATCGATCCTATGCTAATATTAATCCCAGTAACAGTGTATCAAGCCTCCACATTTTCTAACTTCCTAATTCTCATTTTTAAAGCTTAAATTAAACCATGATAAACTTCTATAGAAAAGGGGCTCTAAGGAGTTGTGGAGGAGAACTCTTCAGCTTTGTGATTAGTTTTTGAGGAAGGCATATTAGCACCTAATTTATGTTTAATATTTTTAGTATTTGCACTGCATTGTAAGAAATTGTATTAAATAAAAGTAGTTAAGTCTGTATATGTCCAACTCATATATAAAACATAAACTCAAAGCTAATAATTAAAATATCATTCTCTAATCGATCATGGTCGAGTAATGCAATGAATTAGTCTGAGTACATCGATGATCTCAATTTCATCTATATTTGATTTAGATATCCTTCAAGCTGTAATACCAAGCCTGATGTAGGTTTGTCGAGCAACTTGCTTCAACAATCTTATCAAAAGCAATTAGCTTTTTGTTACGATTCTATAAATTATGAAGTTGTTGGAGGGTAAAATTGTCACTGCATCAATATCCGTGCGAGAAGACTAAGACCGACCCCATCCCTTCGCCCACCAAAATATCCCCGAGCTTCCCATAGCTCGGCTCTCCCGAGCTTCCGTAGCTCGGCTCCCCCGAGCTTCCGTAACTCGCCTCTCCCGAGCTTCCTGTAGCTCATTTCCCCCGAGTTTTTATGGCTCAGTTTCACTGAGCGATCCACGATCCAATACTCACCTCCGCGGAACCTGACGCTGGAGAGCCTAGGCCTATCGTAACAACATCCCAGGCAAGGAATCATGTTAAGAAGTGGTCTAGAACCTAACACGGCTACCTAGGACCTACACACCTACCAGATCTCAAGCCATAAAGGGGCTCTCCTAGCCGTCGATCCCCTAACAAACAAGATATGGATCCCAACGGCCCGATTCGATCCGTCTCCGTATCTTAACAACCTTCGAACCTTCCAGAAGGCGCTCAAGATCCAGGTGACAACCTATAAATATGACCCTCCCAGATTCTCTCAGGTATGCTCTCACACCCTCACTCTCACTCTCCCGCTCTCGCCAGCTGCTCGTCGGTGCTCTCCCCCTGGAGCTCCCGATCGGCTGCCCTAGAGAGACTCCCCGGAGAGATCCACCTCCCCATTTTCTGATTGATCGCCGATTTCCTCCCACTGACTTGAGCGTCGGAGGGTCTTCCGCGGAGGGCCACCCCCAACGCCTCTCGCGCGAGGACTTGTGTGCAGGTCCGCCCCTGGAGATCGACTGCGCCCGAGTCGGATGACGGATCCCGACGGCATCAGATTGGCGCTAGAGGAAGGGCCTCAAGTCCCATTAAAACTTAAAGAAAGGAGATAAGGATCTCGGTCCGGAGTAGAACCTCTCCAATGGCCAATCGGAGAAGAGCAACATCTGAAGCCCAAGATCAGGCCGCTTCCCAGAGGCCTGATCCGGTGAGCGGTGTAGCACCGCAACCTCCACCAATCGAAACCCCATCACCGCCTGCCATCCCGGTGACCCAGGACCAATTTGCCTTGCTGGTCCAGCAATTCCAGACCCTGACTCACCTGGTCCAGGAGTGCCTTACAGCTCCTCCCGCTCTGCACCTTCGTAAGGAGGCCGCGATTCCTTCTTCGCCGGTAACTTCCTCCTCCAATCCACACAAATCCGCGGACCCCCCACAGCGACCTAGAGGGGACAAACTAGTCCCGCGAGGCGGTCACGACAGAGATCCTCTCAAATCTCGGCGAGCCCGGTCCCTCTCCCAGTGACCTCCCACCATGATTCGACGTTGTCCCTGTGATCCTCTCGCCCAGCTCCTCCTCTGACCGCTGAAGAGGAGATCCGACGACAGATCTAGAAGATACGTTAGGAGCTGGACGCTGCCAAGCAGGCCCATCCGCCTTAGTCCCAAGGCGGAGCAGGGCATCCCTTTCTCTAAAGGGATTATGGAGGAAGTGATCCCCTCCCATGTCAAGCTACCAGCCGTCGAGCCCTACCACAGCTCTTCTGACCCGGACAACCATCTTAGCAGCTTCCGGTCAATAATGATGTTCCACGGAGCATCTGACGCGGTCCTCTGCCGCGCCTTCCCCTCCACCCTCAGAGGATCTGCTCGAACCTGGTTCAATGCCTTGAAGCCAGGTTCCATCGATTCATTTGATGAGCTGAGCCGCCTTTTTATTGGCCAGTTCGTCAGCAGCTGCCGCCACCGACGAAGATCTGACTCCCTCTCCGAAGTTAAGAAGAGAGAGGGGGAGTCCTTGAGAAATTATCTTGGCCGTTTTAATAAGGCCATGTTAGAGGTGGACCACCTTAATCATGAGGTGGCTATGTCCGCCTTGGCAGGGGAGTCTCAAAGGAAAGCGACTTCTACCTGGCTATGGAAGTCAGCTACCCCCCTAGCCTCTCCGATATGATGGCCCTAGCGGACAAATACGCTAGGGTCGAAGAATCATGGAGAGTGCCCGCGCTGAGCTGGCAAAGAAGAAGGAGCCCAAAGGTCCCGACAGGCACCGTCCCGTCCGTCGGCCAAGTCCACCTCGCCGCCAAAGAGTTCCCCCGCTGCCGCCAAGGAATCGCTCCCAGAGCCCTCCCAGGCAATTCGATCGCTACACTCCGTTGACCGTGCCTCGGGTGCAGATTCTTATGAAAATAGAGCGCCAGCTCCCCGGCCAGCTCCTCTCCGAGGGAACCTGACCCGAAGGGACCCCACTAAGTACTGCCGCTACCACCGGAAGCATGGCCACGACACTGAAGAATGCTGGCAGCTGAAAAATGAAATCGAGAGGCTGATCCAGCGGGGATGACTGAATCAATTCAGAAGGGCACCCGAGCCAGGACAAGGAGGTGACCGCCACCCCAAACTTCAACAACCTCCTCCTCCACCAAATCTGCCCGTAATCGGCCGCATCAACATGATTGAGGAGGCCGGCGTGTCGAGCCCCAGAGACGACGGTGAAGGATCGGCGCCGAAGAGGGCGCGGACGGGCGAGCTCTCCTTCTCCGATGATGATCTCCAAGGGATACAGTTCCCCCATGATGACGCATTAGTTGTATCCCTCAATCTAAATAACTATGATGTAAGCTGAATCCTCGTTGATAGTAGAAGTTCGGTCAACGTTTTGTACCTCGATGTGTTTGCCAGGATGAAATTACTCATGGAAAACCTTCGAGCCATGGATTCCACCCTAATGGGATTCATAGGCGACGTCATCGTCCTGGAGGGGGTCGTCACCCTGATGGTCCGCGCGGGAGCCTGGCCCCTTGTAGCCATTATCCAGACAGACTTCCTGGTAACCAACCTCAGGTCTCCATACAACGCAATATTCGGCAGACCCAGTCTGATGTCCCTCAAGGCAGTTGTCTCCATCCCGCATCTATCCATGAAGTTCCCCACCGAGCAAGGAGTTGGAGTTGTTCGGGGAAGTCAAGCCATGGCTCGGCAGTGTTTCGTCACGAGCCTTCAGTCTAGAATGCCGGAGGTCGACGGGCTAGACGCTCGTGAGGATTTCGCCGAACAACGAGGAGAACCGGCGGAAGAACTAGAAGAGGTACCGCTAGACGAAGCTCGGCCCGACCGAACCATAAGGATCGGGTCGCTACTCGAAGGAGAGCCTCGTCGCAGATTGATCAGATTCCTCCAAGCAATGCGGACATCTTCGCCTGGACCGCCTCTGACATGCCGGGGATTGCCCCAGAAATCCTCGTCCATCGCCTCAATGTGGACGAGAGGCACAGGCCCGTTAAGCAGAAGAAGAGGAGCTTCGCCCCAGAGCGGCAAAAAGCCATTGAAGAGGAGGTCGACAAACTTATCAAAGCCAATTTTGTCCGAGAGGTGAATTACCCCAGTTGGTTGTCAACGTCGTCATGGTGAAAAAGTCGAATGGCAAATGGAGGATCTGCATCGACTTCACCGACCTCAACAAGGCATGCCCGAAGGACAGCTTCCCCTCCCTCGGATCGACCAGCTCGTGGACGCCACCTCAGGCCACCAGATGCTGTCATTCATGGATGCCTATTCGGGCTACAATCAGATCCGGATGGCCCCCGAGGATGAAGAAAAGACCGCCTTCATAACCGACCGAGGTACCTACTGTTACCGAGTCATGCCTTTCGGTCTTAAAAATGCAGGAGCGACCTATCAGCGGCTGGTCAACAAGGTGTTCAAGGAGCAAATCGGCCGGAACATGGAGGTGTATGTGATGATATGCTGGTCAAAAGCAAGGAAGCGCTGCGGCATGTTGAGGACCTCGCGGAGAGCTTTGCCACGCTGCGCAAGTATGGAATGAGACTCAACCCGACCAAGTGCGCCTTCGGCGTCAATTCCGGGAAGTTCCTCGGCTTCATGGTCTCCCAGCGAGGTATCGAAGCTAACCCTCAGAAGATTCAAGCTCTCCAACAAATGGCACCCCCAGCGTCTGTTAAAGAGGTCCAGCGCCTAACCGGAAGGATAGCGGCCCTTAACCGCTTCGTGGCTCGGTCAGCCGAGAGATGCCTCCCCTTCTTCAAAACTCTCCGATCGGCCAAGAATTTCCAGTGGACTCCTGAGTGCCAGAAATCATTTCAAGATCTCAAGAAGTACCTCGGCTCGCCTCCCTTCTCAGTAGTCCGGCCCCGGGGAGACTCTATTTCTGTACCTGGCCGTTTCGAGGGCCGTTTGTTCGGTACTAGTCAAGGAAGAAGGCAAAGTCCAGAAGCCGATCTACTATGTAGTAGGCTGCTCCGCGATGCGGAGACGAGGTACACCAGGATTGAGAAGATAGTGCTGGCTTTGATCACCTCGTCCGGAAGCTGCGGCCTTATTCAAGCACATTCAGTGACGGTCCTCACCGATCAACCCATCAAGGCGGTGGTCCACCGTCCAGAAACATCGGGAGGATGACCAAATGGGCCGTCGAGTAAGCGAGCATGACATACATTTTCAACCTCGCCCGGCCATCAAAGCCCAAGTGCTGGCCGACTTCCTCCTCGAGTGTACCATCCCGGAGGACGGCTCTACCCCGAAATCCCCGAAGAACCAAAATCTGAAGCTCGGTGGCTCCTTCACGTCGATGGGTCATCCAATGCCCATCGCTCCGGTGCGGGTCTAGTCCTCACCAGCCGGAGGGAATTTTCGAATATGGCGTCCGATTCTCCTTCCCGGCTTCCAACAACGAAGCCGAGTACGAGGCCCTGTTAGCCGGTCTCCGGATCGCCCGCAACCTGAAGGTGGAAAGCTTAGCGCCTTCACGACTCTCAGCTGGTGGCCGGCCATGTGCGGGGAGAGTTTGAAGCCCGGGAACCGAATATGGTCCGATATCTCCAAGAGGTGCGCGGCCTACTTCCTCATTTTCCGAGTTTGAAATTATTCAGATTCCCAGATCAGAATGCCCGTGCCGACCTACTCTCCCGATTGGCAACCACGGAGACGATGGATGCCGAACAAAAATTCCATCTGGAGACTCTGGAGAAGCCAGTATCGTGGAAGCCGACCGGGTGATGCAAATCGAGCCGAACCATCCTGGTTCGACCCATCCTTAAATATCTCAAAGAAGGGTCGCTTCCCATCCGACCGAAGAGAGGCCAGGAAAGCTGAAGCTGCAGGCGACCCACTACGTATTGATTGACAACCAGCTTTACAAGCGGTCTTTTTCTATGCCGCTGCTCAGATGCCTCCGCCCATCCGAGCGAACTATGCTCTGCGAAGGTACATGAAGGGATTTGCGGCAACCATCTGGGAGGCCGGTCCCTATGCCACAAGGTGCTACGGCAAGGCTATTATGGCCGACCATGCAGAAAGATGCGGACGACCTAGTCCGAGCCTGTGACGCCTGCCAGAGACATTCAAGCATCCAGAGGCTCCCCTCCGCCGAGCTAGTTTCCATATCCTCCGCCTGGCCCTTTGCCAAGTGGGGGATGGACATCCTCGGCCCATTCCCGCTTGGCGACAGGACAGCGAAAATTCTTATTCGTCGCCATCGACTACTTCACCAAATGGGTTGAAGCGGAAGCAGTTGCCCAAATCACCGAAGCCCGAGCCAGAGATTTCGTGTGGAGGTCCATCATCTGCCGGTTCGGCCTCCCCACACCATAATCACCGATAACGGTAAGCAGTTCGACAATTCCAAATTCCGCCAGTTCTGCGAAGAGCATGGAATCCGTCACCACCTCACTTCGGTCGGGCACCCACAAGCCAACGGAGCGGCCGAGTGACCAACAGGACTCTCCTCCAGGGAATCAAAGCTCGCCTCTCTAGAGCCCAAGGCAGGTGGGCGGATGAGCTGCACCATGTCTGTGGGCCTATCGCACCACTCCGAGAATCCCGACGGGCGAGACTCCATTCCGAATGGCTTTTGGCACGGAGGCCGTCATCCCTGTGGAAATAGGCCTCCCATCTTGCGGGTGGAGAGTTACTCGAGGAAGCCAGCAACGAGCAACTCCGCACCAACCTCGACCTGGTAGAGGAGATCAGAGAGAAGGCCCGAATCAGAGGGCCGCCTATCAACAGAGGGTGGCTCGGTACCATGCCTCCAGAGTCAAGGGGAAAGCCTTCCTGCCCGGCGACCTTGTCCTCCGGAAAGCCTGTATCCAAACCGCTGGAGCAAGGAAAGCTGGCGCCAAACTGGGAAGGCCCATACCAAATCACGGAGATCATTGGGCCGGGAACCTACAAGCTGCAGGATCTCGATGGGAAATCCATCCCCCGGACGTGGAACTCGGACAACCTCCGCAAATACTATCAATAGGGTATGTCCTTATAAGTCCCTTTTATATATTTATCCTTGTCGGCACATTTATTTTGCAATGAATCATTATGCATTACATTGCCAAAAATTGCAAAGGAAATAGATGCTGCTTACAATCCTCGGCACGACCGAGCTACCTATCTGAACAGGAATTCTCCGAACCTTGGCAGGGCCAAGTAAAATCTCCGAACCTCGGCTGGGCCGAGCAACAAATTCTCCGAACCTTGGCAGGGCCAAGTAAAATCTCCGAACCTCGGCAACCTCCGAACCTCGGCTGGGCCGAGCAACAAATTCTCCGGCTGGGCCGAGCAACAAATTCTCCGAACCTTGGCAGGGCCAAGTAAAAATTCTCCGAACCTCGGCTGGGCCGAGCAACAAATTCTCCGAACCTTGGCAGGGCCAAGTAAAAATTCTCCGAACCTCGGCGGGCCGAGCAACGGCAGCAACCTCCGAACCTTGGCAGGGCCAGCAACAAATCTCCGAACCTCGGCAGGGCCAAGCAACAAATTCTCCGAACCTCGGCAGGGCCGAGCAACAAATCTCCGAACCTTGGCAGGGCCAAGTAAAAATTCTCCGAACCTCGGCAGGGAACAAAAATCTCCGAACCTTGGCAGGGCCAAGTAAAATTCTCCGAACCTCGGCAGGGCCGAGCAACAAATTCTCCGAACCTCGGGGCCGAGCAACAAATTCTCCGAACCTCGGCTGGGCCGAGCAACAAATTCTCCGAACCTTGGCAGGGCCAAGTAAAAATTCTCCGAACCTCGGCTGGGCCGAGCAACAAATTCTCCGAACCTTGGCAGGGCCAAGTAAAAAATTCTCCGAACCTTGGCTGGGCCGAGCTTCTCCGAACCTCGGCTGGGCCGAGCAACAAATTCTCCGAACCTTGGCAGGGCCAAGTAAAAATCCGAACCTCGGCTGGGCCGAGCACAAATTCTCCAAACCTTGGCGGGCCAAGTAAAAATTCGGCTTCCGAACCTTTCTCCTCGGCCCGAGCAACAAATTCTCCGAACCTTGGCAGGGCCAAGTAAAAATTCTCCGAACCTCGGCTGGGCCGAGCCATAAAAAACCTCGGCTGGGCCGAGCCACAAATTCTCCAAACCTTGGCAGGGCCAAGTAAAAAATTCTCCAAACCTTGGCTGGGCCGAGCAACTAATTCTCGGCTCCAAGCAATTCTTCGAACTAAAGTCCCGGCAGAAAACCAAAGTGCGCGGGCCCCGATTAAAGCCGAAGGACTTCCAAATAGTCCCAGAACTTCGGCCGGTTTGAAAAAGGCACACTGAGCAAAACCTTAAACGGACGCAAGAATGTGCCTCCGGCAAACCCCTAAAGGGTTCAAAAAGCCTACATGACCGGCCACGAACCCCAGGCAAAGCCGGGGAATCCCCCTTTTGCTGCTAAAATCTTTGGGCAATGCCCCTATAACCTGCCGAACAAAGCGCCTGTCTCAAACGAAGCCATGACTCAGCGCGTGAACCAGTGGAGCCACCCAGGCTCCCCGACTATTCAACAATATGACATTTCTTCTAAAATCGAAAATGAGAGGTTATCAAAAAAGGCCTTTTTCATTGATTATAAAAGGAAATACAAAAAGAGAAACAAAAGAAACAAAAAGAAAAAAGAAAAAGAGAGAAGAAGCCCCAGCTAGGGCTCACTGTCACTCCCGACGCCAGCAGGTCCTCCAGGCGTTCAGTGAGATCGGCGACCTGCTGGCGGAGTGACACTATCTCTTCCTTCTGCCGGTCCGCCACCCGGCGCAGGGCCTCCGCCTCCCTCGTAGAGACGTCAACATACTCCTCAACAACCCTCACGAGCCGCTGTGGCTCGCGAAGGGTCGACGCCAGGCCTGGCCCGTCAACGTAATGGTGGGGTGGCCCCCTCCGGATGTCGGCCGTTGATCACGCCTAGTCTGTCAGACGATCGCTCTCCACCTTGAGAAGCCATGGAAAGTATTTCGAGACTTAACCAAAGGATGGCTAAGACCAACACCCCCCGGTATTTATACTTTCAGGCGAGTATCTCGATCAGTCGGGCCGTAAATACCGACCTATGAGAACTCACCACGTGTCATCGCTTTAATTAGTGCCTGGAATCCGAAAGGGCCGTGCCCCATCCCGAGTGAGATCGGTAAATGCGATGGACTGTTCGGGAACCCCCCTGAACAGAGTATCTCCCGATCTGCCGGCCCCCGTAATGAATGCTCCCAACACTTCCCCAAGCTCTTTTAAGCTGGCCCCTTTCGGAAACGCAAAAAGGAAAGAATTCCAGCGCCGGGCAGTGAATTCGTCCCCTCGGGAGGGGTAACGTCATAAATAAAGAGCGTGACCATGTACCGCCCTGATGCCCCTCACCAAGCACCGCAGGGACCTAACACTACGGCTCATAGTGGCAACTAAGTCACTTCTCCGAGCCCCAAACCTCCGAACCTCGGCTGGGCCGAGCAACAGATTCTCCGAACCTTGGCAGGGCCAAGTAACAAGTTCTCCGAACCTTGGCTGGGCCGAGCAATGGAACCTCGGCTGGGCCGAGCAACAAATTCTCCGAACCTTGGCAGGGCCTTCGAACCTTGGCAGGGCCAAGTAAAAAATTCTCCGAACTTCGGCCGGGCCGAGCAACTAATCTCGAACCTCGGCAGGGCCGAGCAACAAATTCTTTGAACCTCGGCTGGGCCGAGCAACAGATTTTCGAACCTTGGCAGGGCCAAGTAACAAATTCTCCAAACCTCGGCAGCCCGAGCGATGAATTCTCCGAACCTCGGCCCGAGCCATAAAATTCCGAGCTTCTGACCAAGATAAGGAGCGTATTCTGCCACCGAACAATCTCCTAATCCTCCGTTTGGACCAGGGCAGCTTGCAAGCCCCGACTAGTTCGGATGGCGCGAGATCCTCGCCTAAAACCGAACGCCACGTACCCCATGTCCAGCAACAATAAATTGGCATAGGAGAAATGAAGATTGAGAAACAGAACAGAACTCTCTTTATTTCATTGCCATCAAAACCAATTACAAATGCCTGAGAGGCGTTACAAGAGCATTGAAATGCATAAAATAAAGAAAGTACAAAACTCGGGCAACTGCTCCAAAGCAGACCTGGGCAACTGTGATGCTCCGGCGTCCCGACCGACGAACTAGATAAGCCGCAAACAGTCAGCTCGCGCCGATAATGGGCGGGCGACATGGACCAATAGTTGCGGCCAGCTTCGGTTAATAATGATATCTCGGTGACCCAACCGAGATATCAGGGTGATTGGAAAGGGTGGACGGGATCCCAACCACCCAACCGAGAGGCCCCCCGGCGAGTAGTAGGAAGCCCGCGGACCCTGGCGCCGGAACGCTCTCCCAAACCGAGTGTGCACCGCCCTACCTTGCCAAGGCTCAAGGACAAGGTGTCGGCGGGCGGCACACCACCCCCTCCCCATGTGGTGAAAGATTCCCCAGGCGGGCGAGCCCAGGAATCCAAATCGGGGAGGAGGAGAAGTTCAAGCAACCATGGGGAGCCCGCGTACACTTCCTACCGTACGTCCCCAAAGGGGAACCACAAAGGTCACACTGGAAGCACATATGTGCGCTCTCCGTGTGATCTCTGCGCCCCTCCTGTGCGCTCTCCATATGATCTCCGGGACTCATCCCCTAAGGGCGAGCCATTCTTCAGCAGCTCCTTCATCGCCCCAGCTGTCCGGAGGTGAAGGGCTTATGAAAGGAAAGCTCGGCCCTCCCACTCGCAACAGCAGAGAAATGAGCATGGTGGAAACTCTAATGGGAAAGAAACTTTGGGGATGACTTAACACGACCCCTCTTCCCCTTTTTATAGGCAAAAATGAACCGGGAACAATTACCAAGGCCGTAAGCCCCGAGATTCAAACACCTGGCCCATGCCTCCACGTGGCCTCCCAGGATGAAAGCAACGCCCTATTGCGCGCCGAGCCCACCGCCTAACTGTGACGCATGCAAAGATTTCCTCTTGATCCCGAATCGCGATCATTAAATGCAGAGAATCGCCCACTGACATTACGGAAACTGGCAGGTTCAGGAGATCGTCCTACGAAAGTAATATCCTCCAATGGTAAACGGGTGCGTGCGCCGTACGTCAAAACGACCCGCATGGGAAAAGAACAATGCCCTAAAAACCTTCCGAAAGCACCAGAGCAGCTTTGTGTCCCCACAGTGCCGTATCATCAATTTCGGTGAAATAAAAACCGATTTGCCTGCAGAATGGCAGGGCGCTGGCAGGACAGCAAAAAGCACGAAAACCGATTGTTCGTCGATTGCTCCCCAACGAAGTTAATCGCTCGAAGAACTTGTGCGACAAAATTGAGCGTCTCAAAACAAAAATGAGCGCGAAGGCTACGCAAACCATTCTTTCATTCACCGAAAAAGGAAGGAAGTGCAAGGAAACGAAAAATACTTCGGTAACCACCCTCATATGTCGGCCCTAGCCGACCTACTTATCGTCGGCCCTAGCCGACCTACTTTATCGTCGGCCCTAGCGACCTACTTTTCGTCGGCCCTAGCCGACCTACTTTGTCGTCGGCCCTAGCCGACCTACTTCATCCGGCCCTAGCCGACTTATTCGTCTATCGGCCTAGCCGACCTACCCTACCAGTCGGCCTTAACCGACCTACTTCGTTCCTCAAGTTTAATTAATTATTGCATCGAACGAACGTGAACCGAACCAGATCGTCTTTCGGTTCACGATCAAGGCTATCGCCCCGCCTTGGGCCAAGCCAATGCGTTCCCTCGATCCCGAAATAAAGATGACCAAAGAGCGTCAACAAGCCATAAGTCGCTCGCGATTGAGGCGAAATTTGGAGCGAAGGACCGTCCAAGGAAAAACATTCAAATAGAAGTAGAAAGTTCATTCATTGAAAGACGTCAAGCAGAGTTACAGAAAGCAAAACAGGGTGGCTTTTAAAGGCCGGGAACCACGTCAGTTCCAGAAGAACCCTCGGTTACATCCGCAGAGGCATGACTTGATTCGCCCTTCTCTAATACCTTCGCCCCTGGGCGACGGTCTGCGATCGCCCTCCAGAAGCTGCGGCCTCGCTGGGACCCGGGGCAGCACCAGGATCGTATCGGAGGCGTCGATGTACTCATCCTCCTCTTCTCCTCCAGACTCACCGGCGTCAGGAGCTTCAGTATCCAGAAAAGAGAGATCCCATTCCGGGTGCTCGCTGGATATCTTGTCTTTGCACTCTTCCACTCCAAGTTGGAAGGCGTCAGCGCCGATTACGTCCTGTTCCCCTTGAGTATGGCGAGTTGCACCTTAGCCTCGGCAACTTGCCTCTCAGCCTCCGCGACTTGAGCCCGCAGAATAACGTTTGCTCCTCGAACTCGCCGGCCCGCGCCTCGAGTTCTGAGCTCCTACTGCGGCTAGACACGAGCTCACCTTGCAAGGCCCGATTATCCAGCCCTAACTTTGCCACCTACGAAACCGAAATCAGTCGGCACCACAGGAATCAATAAGAGAAGCTAAAAAGGGGGGAATAAGATCGTACCTCCTCCTCTTGTCGGGCCAACCTTTTGGTCAGCTCCTCGGCCTCACCCCTGGCCCTTGTTCTATCAGCCCAACCAACTCGATTCTCTCCTGGAGAGTGTCAATCCTCGACTGCTTCTCTCCGACCTCTCCCGGGCTTGGATAGCTCGTTACTCAGCCGAGCTATCATCCCTTCGTGCCATTTAACGCTGACTTTCAAGTCAGCAATTTCGCCATCGCGCCGCTAGCTTCTCCTCTACTTCACTGAGCATTCTGGCCAGGCGCTTTTTCTCGTCGGCAGCCTCCTTCCCCAGCCGGCCCAGACTCTCATTATGTTCCCGCTGCATCGCCGCCACTTCCTCGGAATGCTTCGACTTAACTCGAGCCAGCTCCAAGCACGCGTCGTCATTCTTTGCTAGGAGCCCCTGCAACTCCTCCACTTTACGCTTTTGCTTGGACGCTTCGGCTAGGCGGCCTGATACGATGCCTTCATCCCCGCCAAACTTCTGTTGCTAATGGCCAGGAGTTCCTCGAACTTCTCGGACACCTCTACTCGCGATTGGAGTTCGGCGTGTCTCTCCTGGCCTGAACGCTGGCCCCCGTCGCCAAACTCAAACGCCAGCACATCGCCCGAGAAAGCAAAACACTCTACAGGATAAAAATGAATAGAATATACCATCAAGTCAACCAGAATGTATCCACTACCCAGGAATGGTAACTCACCCGCGAGGCATAGGCCCGTGTCATCTCATGAGGGTCGTATTGTCAATATCGGAAAGGAGATGGATACTTTCAGCCACGCCCTGCTGCCCGAACGCAGCATCAACCAACTCCAAGTCCGCAAACTTGTCCGCCGAGGGATCCGCACCCGGATACAAGGCCGACCTCATTAAGCAGAAAACGCTTCCTCAACGCCTGTGCTCGAGCTACTGGGCTGACCTTCTCCACCCGAGGGGCCAACCCGAGCGACCTCCGACTGAGAGCCTTCAGCTTCCCAGCTTCTTCCATCAGAACCCTGGCTTGAGTCTCCTCAGATAATTCGGCCAACCCAAGTGCCAGCCTCCCCAAAACCCTTCTCGAAGGAGTCTCCATCGGGACTCTCATTTCGCTGCGATCCCTCTTCCATCACGCCTCCTTCGGTCGCTGTCACTTGCGCCTCCCCTGCAGGCTCTGCCGGGCCTCTATCCGGCCTGCTTCTTGAACTGCCACGGGCGACCCAGCGTCGCTACCACTGGACTCTCCCGCAAAAGGCCCAAGAGGGAGCTCGCCCTGAACCTCATCAACCCCTCTCCCTCTCCTACTGGGGGCGGGAGTAAACCCGTGGTTGGGGAGGCCCCCCGGAAGCGACCTCCGTCGAATCCGTCACCGGTTCATCTTTCAAGGGGATGCGCCCGGATGAGCCAACGGAATGTCGTCCGAACTATCCGATAGCTCCACTACAGGGGGACAAGGGATCCCAGCTGTCCTCCTCAAACCCCCTTCGCCCCGGCGCTCCCTCCGTGGTCACACCGGCATCCGACGAGCATCTTACGGAGGTATGAGCCTTTTTTCGGGCCCACTTCCCTCCGCTACGCCGCTCTCCCCTGGGCGCTTACCTCTCTTCCTCTTGGCAAGGCTCGACATGCCGACCTCTTGGCTGCAAAAGCAGAGGGTATACAGTTAAATCCAAACGCGTTCGCCTAGACAACCAATGCGAAGAAGACAAAAGGGAGGACTCACCTTGCGGGTCCAGAGGACTAAGCCCGGCGGCGAAAAGGGCATCCTCCGATAACAAGTCGTTGGCCGAGAACCTGGCCATTGCGAAGGACGTCCAAATCTCTCTCCTCTTGCTCTGACAAAGTCGGATGCGTCTCCGCATCCCTACGAAATTTTTCATTCCGAGGAAAGTCGGAACCAATGTTCCCCTCAGCGATGACGAACCGACTCTTCCATCCCTTTATGGAAGACGGCTTATCCATGATTGTGTTAAAGGACCTCCGAGGTCCGATGTATGGCCACTCTGATTTCCTCCCGGGTATCAGATGATAACAGCACGGAAAAGGGGAGAGTGGCGACGATCCGAATCTGGTGGCACATTGAGATAAATCCGATGATGCTCCGCCAACTGTTTGGGGCCACCATCGCCGGACAGATGTTATAGTGAGTCATGATTTCCTTCACCAAGGGGTGGAGAGGAAACGGAAGCCTGCTTTCAAGCTGTCTTCGTAAACGAAGACCCCATGCTCCAGATCTCGCGAGACCCTATGTTCAGGCTCCGGCACTCGCAGAACGACATCTGGGGGTATGCCTACCTCTGGCGAATCCTCCCCACATCCTCAGCAATGATCTCCGTAGCTACATCATCGGGACTCATTGTCATCCTAGCCAGAAAAAGCACCGAGCGAGACGGTGAACGTCGCAAAAGATGAGACTCTCCAAGAAACAGAATGAGAGAATATAACAAACAGATACAGCGCTACTATCGTTTTGCTTCCCCCCTAAGGAAGCCGTTTTAAAAAGAAGGCCTCGCCCGAGGCGTCCGGAACCGCCTCGATAAACGCCGCGTTAATCGGGATTTACTACGTGGAATTTCCCAACCGTCGCCCCTAGAGGAGCCTTACCCACGAAGGCATGATGACCCTGCCGCATTAATTAGGACATCATTGCACGGTCTGTCTAAACCAGATCGTCCCATCCAAAGCATGCCACCTGGACTTATACTCCCTATGCCCGAACCTACGCTTCGAACTAGGGAGTGGAGGGCATGTGTTGGGGGGTAAAATCGTCATTGCATCAATATCCGTGCGAGAAGACTAAGACCGACCCATCCCTTCGCCCGCCAAAATATCCCCGAGCTTCCCATAGCTCGGCTCTCCCGAGCTTCCGTAGCTCGGCTCCCCCGAGCTTCCATAGCTCGCCTCTCCCGAGCTTTCCATAGCTCGGCTCCCCCGAGCTTTCATAGCTCAGCTCCCCCGAGCTTCGTAGCTCAGCTCCCCCGAGCTTCCTGTAGCTCGTTTCCCCCGAGTTTTTATGGCTCGGCTTCACTGAGCGATCCACGATCCAATACTCACCTCCGCGGAACCTGACGCTGGAGAGCCTAGGCCTATCGTAACAACATCCCAGGCAAGGAATCATGTTGAGAAGTGGTCTAGAACCTAACACGGCTACCTAGGACCTACACACCTACCAGATCTCAAGCCATAAAGGGGCTCTCCTAGCCGTCGATCCCCTAACAAACAAGATATGGATCCCAACGGCCCGATTCGATCCGTCTCCATATCTTAACAACCTTCGAACCTTCCAAAAGGCGCTCAAGATCCAGATGACAACCTATAAATATGACCCTCCCAGATTCTCTTAGGTATGCGCTCACACCCTCACTCTTACTCTTTCGCTCTCGCCAGTTGCTCGTCGGTGCTCTCCCCCCTGGAGCTCCCGATCGGCCGCCCCTAGAGAGACTCCCCGGAGAGATCCACCTTCCCATTTTCTGATTGATCGCCGATTTCCTCCCACTGACTTGAGCGTCGGAGGGTCTTCCGCAGAGGACCACCCCTAATGCCTCTCGCGTGAGGACTTGTGTGCAGGTCTGCCCCTGAAGATCGACTGCGTCCGAGTCGGAGGACGGATCCCGGCGGTATCAGAAGCCAACTCTTAATTGGACTCAGCCATCACACTTGGACATTGGTCCAAATTACCACTTATCTAAAAGCACTTTCGATGAACTTAAATAATCTTATTTGGATTGAGGTTTTCAATTAAAGTAATGATTAAACAATTGCCTAAGCATGGCGTAAGTAGTCATGTAAATAGTTTGACTCCAAAAATAAAACACATGACTTATTGCCTCCTACGTATTGGATCCAATTATTGATGCTCGAACCCTAGGCCTCGACCAAATTGAAACCCGACAACAGCCAACAACGCCATTCATATATTGGCACATGAAGCATCATCTCTTTAAAATGTGAGAACCATGCCAAACCGGGCTAAAAGTGGGATTGTATTCCTAAAACAAGCACTAATTAATCTTGATTATGGAATTCTATTCATCATCTTCATGTTCCCTTGGCATTGTTTGTGTGAAAAAAATGACATCCTACCAATGACATCATTTATGAGTACAAGCTGAGAGAAGTGCTTAGGTAAACCAAGATAAAGAAAAGTTTTACTGTATTGCCCTTTGGTGCAGCAAGCGCGCACCGAGTGCACGGATTGACCGTGCAACCTTATCACCATGCATGCGGTGCGCATCAAGATCCATTACGTCTCGGTACGTATGATGACATAAATGTACGATCAATTCATATGCTTAATGCGCATTTGCTACACTAAAAGATGGTATAATAAGTTTTTTTCTCAAGATAAAAGAACAGGCGCCAGCCTAGAAATTTATGTTCACATGCCAATGGAAGTCCACTGTCCCCTAAAGTCACCTCCAGTGGGGTGATAAAGTAATGCCCAAAACGAAGCTACTCTCCATTTGGGCTTGAACATTCTTGCCACTAGCCTATGGAACTACCTTCTTTTATCTTAACTGCGTAGTGGCATCAGCCTAACCAAAGTTGCATGCGCTCACAGGACCCCTTAAATAATTGCTGTCATGAGGGTAGGAGTAGTGGAGACACGTTTCATATGGTTAATTTATTGGATTTCTATGTGCCAATGAGCCCAACTCCATAAACAAACCAATCTATGTACTGTCCTTCGAATCCATCACGAGTTCATGAAGCTCCTTGCGGATAAATATATATATATATACGCGTAGTTCCCTTATAATTAAGTAACGGTTTCTATTTCTTCTATGTTATAAAAAATTAAGAGAATCTGACTTACAAAATTCAGCCAATGAAATGAGTTGTAATGACGAAGTCCACATCCCAATGGTAGACTTTTGGAAACCACCTCTAAATTAGTGTCCTCTTAAACAGATTTTGTTGTCATATTAATTGTATCATTCAGGTGTCGTCCGGTGCAGGTTCCGTAATAATTTTTTTTTTCATTAATTAGCCCCGATTTGAGCTTGAATATGATTTTAAGGGTGCATGATAAAACCGGCCAAATTACAAAATTGATCCGTACTTAATTTTGATTTAGTTTGAGCTGATTTTTTTATCTCTTATTTTGGTTTGGCCTAAAAAATTCTTCAAAAAAAAAAAACTCAGTTAAATTTTAATTTATATTTAAAAAAACACTATACCTATATGTTATATGTAATATTGCATTTATATTATTATTAAAATCAAGCTATTACATGTGAATAACTAAGTTTTTTCATTATCAACAATTAGATTGCCATTTGACGGTATATAATTTGTTAGAAAGACCTATTTTATGATTATTAAAAATAGATAAATCAATTTTTTCTGTTCCATCTAATTTAATTTGCTAAAACAATTGATTCATATTCAAAATAGTTTGGTTTCAAAGATACCTCTGAACTAACTTGACTGGGCCACATACCCCTAATTTAAGCCTTTAACTTTTATATATAAATAATTTACAAATTTTAATATTTAAAGTGATCGATAAAGGTAAAGAAATCCGTTTTAAAAAGCCAGATAATAGTAAACATCTAATATTTTGGAAAGTTAGACTTTTAGTATTGATAAAATATTCTAAAGAAAACCTTCCAAATGCTGGGGCCCATGACCTCCTGAGCTATAAATGTAACAGGGGGAGGGTGGACCTGGGTGGTGGATGGTGTGAAGGCAAGAGAAGAGAGAGAGAGAGAGAGCATGGTAATTGGAGCAGAGATGCAGCCTAGAATTCTCCTGGTCCCCTTTCCGGCCCAGGGCCATGTCACCCCCATGCTGCACCTCGCCCGGGCCCTCCGCGCCCGCGGCTTCCTCCCCACCGTCGCCACCCCGGACTTCATCCACCGCCGCATCGCCGCCCGGGCGGACCCTGCCGACGACCGCGTCCACTTTGCGTCCATCCCTAGCGGCCTCGGCGCAGGCGACGCGCCCCGGGACTTCGCGGCCATCGACGCGGCCATGGAGAACTTCATGCCGGACCATTTGGAGCACCTCCTGATGGAATTGGTCGGGGTGGCGTGCGTGGTGGTCGACGTTCTGGCCTCGTGGGCCATCCCGGTGGTGGCAAGGTGTGGAATCCCGGCCGCTGGGTTTTGGCCCGCCATGCACGCTACTTACCGGCTTATATCGTCCATCCCGGAGCTGATACAGAAAGGCTTCATCTCTGAATGTGGTATATGCCTCCATTCCACCACTGATTCCAATATTGTATGTAGTCTGTTAGAAAAATCGATAGCATTGCTTCATTGTTTAAGATAATATGGCATGCGTAAATTTATATAGCTCCTTCATCTAGCCCACTGAACGAGGTACACCGTGGAATTTAAGGTGGGTGTTAATATTGGGTAGATGCATGCATATTACAAGGTGTTTAACATCATTGATAACTTCAATAACCATAAGGGTGGCGTCTGATTCATTGACATGCCATGTGTGTGTTTATGGCATGCATGTGCTTGAGTCGAGGGTGGTCGTTGTCAAGATGTGGATGTTGCATAAGGTGAGCACGTTATTTTAGCTAGAGATCCAATCTTAACTGGGAGTTGGATGGTATAAATATTGCCATGTGGTGAATTAACTATCATGATTTTAGCTCTAATCAGAGGCTTAGATTAGTTTATTATGGAGAGGGGAAATTGGAAACTTATATGCGTTGCCGTACCATGCGTTTGTTTCCACGTCTGGGGAAGCATGTACGTGAAAGGTGTATGTCTTGTTAGGAATGGTGCCCTAAAAATCAGCTCAGAATATCCAGCCTTCTGTCTTGTTGTCAATGACTGATCAAGGTTGACAAGACTTGACCTTCAGAAATCATAGTCTCCCTAGAACTAATTAAACATGTTATCAGCTTAATTAATAATATCTTCCACGCACAATGAAGTTGAAAAGCATGAAAGAGTAGAGAAATATATATAGGTTGATTAATAGAGTTGCGATGAAAGAAAACTTTGGTATGCAAGCATGATCGAAATGGTTGTCACATGACTGATGACAGGCACTCCTCTCTACGATCATAATCATCAAGACAATCAAGAGCAATTATTAATGGTAAGAGAACTACCACAAGTACCAGGAGAAGCAAAGCTGAGCACCAAAGACTTGCCATGGTTGGTCGGAAACTCTGCGTCGCGAAGAACAAGATTTGCATTCTGGCTAAGGACCCTTGATCGAGCCAAAACTCTCCAATGGCTTCTCATCAACTCCTTCCCCGGAGAAGGAGAAGATCTTGATGAACAACATCCACTTTCCCCACCACTGAAACACAATATTCCACAAGCTCTTCAAGTTGGACCATTGTCAGCTAAAAGCAGCAGCAGCAGCAGCAACAACAACGTCTCTCATGTGATGAAGTTCACCCCTAGTATGTGGGAAGAGGATTGGAGCTGTGTGGAATGGCTAGGGAAGCAAGCCCCTCAGTCCGTGGTCTATGTGTCGTTTGGAAGCTGGGTTGGACCAATCGGGCCAGAGAATATCACTGAGTTTGCTCTAGCATTGGAGGCGACCAAGAGGCCATTCTTGTGGGTGTTGAAGGAGGACAAGACATGGAGAGCTGGGCTCCCGGATGGATACTTGGAACGTGTGGCAGGCCGTGGGAAGGTAATTGGATGGGCACCACAGGAGGAGGTGCTGAGGCATGTGGCTGTGGGATGCTACCTCACACATTGTGGGTGGAACTCAACTGTTGAGGCCATACAACATGGAAAACGGCTACTGTGCTATCCAATATCTGGCGACCAGTTTGTGAATTGTGCGTACATTGTTAGGGTGTGGGGGATTGGGATCAAACTCAATGGGATCAGTCAAAGTTCCATACAAGATGGCATCCAGAAGATTATGGCAGGCAAGGAGGGAATGGAGATGCAGGCAAGGGTGTTGGAATTAAGAAGACAAATCACGGTGGGCAATAGAAATTCTAGAGCCATAGCTAACCTCCAATGTTTCGTAGATGAAATCAGGAAGTTTACTTGACAATTGTAATTGAGAATTAATTAATACTAGTTTTTTTTTATGTTTACTACTTAGTTTTAACCATATGTTTCTTCACTTGATCTTTTTGGTTGACATTCTTGGTCAATTGTTCTCCTTCCATAATCTGGTCAGGAAGAGGTGAGAAACTTCTTGAACCAACTCAACTCGCATCTCCTACAAGAGTAAAAAGAAAAAGGGTGAAAACGGGATTTGATTTTTTTTTTTCATTAATGAATAATAAAATTAAGTTACAGTACCTTTATTCAAACTGATAAGGTCTGCTCTTGCACAATTAGGGTGGGATTCTTTCCTCTTTTTTTTTTTTTTTTAAGTTCAAAGCAATTATAACTTTTTTCAATATGAACATAACTAATCAAAATAATTATAAAAAATGTAAAATATTTAAAGAGTTAAGTCTTTTGATTTTACCATTAATTTTGTCTGCAACCACTTCTCTTAAATCTTCCCAAATTGAGAGGTTTATTTTGTCAAAATCATTGTTGAAAGGAATTTTGATTTGGTTGGGTCATTTTGAAGCCTAAACTATGAAATTTAGCCTGGATTAGTTGGTGCACTGCATTTTTATAGGATAGTTAGATAGAATTATTTCAAGCTAAATTGTTGATGCTACAAGAGTGACTCAATGCCATTGCAAAATCTACCATCATATGATAGATAACTCTTTTCTCATACCCACAAACTTTTACATATCTAGATTGGCTCTACTACTATTTATAATATCCCAAACCCACTTATTAGTCCAATTAACTTACTAGTGAGCAAAAACATGTAACTCTAAAATAAACTCGAGTATAAATTAATTGGTAGCAAGTGAACTTGAAGTTGTAAACTAAAACTTATATATATATATATATATATATATATGATGTAGAACTATTTTGCACCCCTTATGAGAGACGTTCTTGTCGCATACCATAAATTAGCTAGAATTTTGGGGTATTACAAATTGAAACCATTATTTCGTTAATGAGGTTATGAATTTGTTATCATTTAAATTATCACTCACATGTTAGCCCAACTTAGAAATCTATTAGCTCGATTGTTATTATTAGTTAGAGAAATTGTTGGAATTTGAGGAAACAGACTTGAGAACCAAGATGCATACTAGTTTTCATACAACGTGATTGAGAGGCCCAAGATCAATAGATGTTAAGATATTGATTCTTATTAGTATCCCATATAGAATACACATAACTAGTAGTTTCATCTCGATCATAATACATAAATTAGGCAATTCTATGGATAAATCTTGTGAGAACCCTTTCTAGTGGGTATTCGATGCTCATTGATTTGTATTAAGGAAATTTTGAATATTTATATATGATTAAGAGCTAAAATAATCTGTTTTAAATTTTTTTATTAATAAAATCTTACATTGTTACTAAAGATTGGAAATATTATTTATTTTCTTTAAATGAATAAGAATATCATCATTATTGCTATCATCTTAAATTTTTCAATAGACCATGTATGTTTCTAAGAGGTACACTCTAAAAAATATGCAGCCAAATCATCTAATATAATTCGAAATTGAACTCATGCAAAAAGTTCAAGAATCCCCTGGTTGGATATAATTAAATCCTTAATGTAATGCTAGCTTTCAATCACAGGAAACTATAAGTAGACCAACTAAACGCTAGAATTGTCATAACTTACGATTTAAAGTAATCTAATCCACATCAAACCATATATTCTGGACCAAATCCGCTAGATAAATCTTGTAATAGCAATTATATGGTCAGTTTCAGATATTCTTATGTCTGGCATCAAATATCTTGACCTCATTATCCATGCGCTACAGTAGCTCTGATTGTTGGCTATGATTCTTATCAAATACGAGTCAACAAAGTCATGAGACACATCTAGATTTCCAGTCATGAGACACATCTGGTAGGCTCTTTATTGAATGATAATGTGAAACTAACCATCCATTGGTGCAGGATGTCGCAGGTGGAATAAAATATCACTGCACAATCGCGTCAAGCTGGCTTCGTGGCTAGAGAATGGTGGGATAGTCGAGGCGCACCGACGTGGAAATCTTATCCCGAGTAAAGGGTTCAAGTTTATCCAAATCGAAACGTTCCAATGTTTTGAAAATTTGACCAAGCATTTTTTATTGGATAGGATAATATTATAATTAATTTTTAATTTAATAATATAAAATAATAAAATATAAATATAATTTAAATAAAAAAAAAAAAATTAAAAATCCGATTGGATCGGTTCAAAATATTGTTGGTTTCAATAAATTTTTTTGATTTTTATTAATCATATAAAAGTTAATTTTAATAATAAAATCGAACCGATGACCGATGATCGATCGGTCCGATCTTTATTTTCAAAACAAACAGAGAGGAGAAAAAGTTGCATGATTCATTGCCTTATTGTAATCGTCACTTTCTCTGTTTAACTCTTATTCACTAAACATTAAATCATTCCTCAGTTTATCGATAGATGAACTAAAAAAATTTATCATGATGGAGAATCTAAAATTCATGAGTTAGGATCCTCTATATCGATTTTTATAATTTAGTATAGAAGCAAAAAAAAATTATGAAAGTAGGGTTAAAAGTTAAAATGCTATTTGATACGGCGATTTAACTTCTAATGTGAAGTGTGAAGTTTTAAAAGGAAGTTTTAAAAAGCCGCACTTAGCATGCTCCTTTCACGTAAAATAGCATTAGAACGTGATGGATATGAAAAACGTAATTTTTTTTTTTTTTAATCCTTTTTTTTTTAAAATTTTACTTTTCATCCTAGTTTTATAAAACCGGTGCCAAACGATGTTTTGCGTATAGCAGGTGATGGGCTGTTTTTCATCCATGACAAGACAACACTATCGCTGAAAATCTCTGTCCACGTTAAAGCGTACACGCACTTTGAGGTGCAAAGCAAAATATCACAACTCAAATCCATGTCTTTTACTTTGGTATCACGTTAATTTAATACTAAATACATAAGAACTCATTAAAAAAACAAAAACAATATTATTTAAATTTTTAATTTTATATGAATATTTAAGATTTTTTAGATACAAAATATTTGTTAACGTGAAGTTTTGCGTAACCTATTTAAACTTTAGCATTATAGACAGAGTAAGAAGCTATGTTAAAGTATACAATGAAACTCAATCATGAATATATAGAGGTAATTTGTAGTGTTTTTAATTCATATAAGCCATGGGTTGAGTTTTCTCTGATACTACTTGTTACAATTCAAGACTTCACTCAAAAAAATTAGCTAAAACTAAGATTGTATATAAGTACTAGGTAGCATTTGGTTTACAATAATATAATATCATCAAAAATCTTACATTTTTAATAATTTTACACTTGATAATCAGATTATCAAAAATATAAGAATCTCGCATTTGATTAATAATAATAAAATACGATAATCAATTTACTATTTTTAAAATTTTATTTAAATTTTATTATAAATCTTTTTTATTTTTTAAGTAGACCTCTCTTCTTTTTATTGTAATATGAACCATTCTAATAAAAAAATCAAGATTTTTTATAAATTAACTTTAGAAATATATATATTTACATATATAATATAATATAATAATTATTAAATGTTTCATTATATAATATATAAATATATAATATATAACTATTTAGAAATATATTATATAATATTTTAATATAAAAGAACGACAAAAAATTAGTAATTTAAAATTTATGATTAAATATTATTATACAAATATATAATGTTTGATATATTAAATATTATATTAATATTAAATATATATTAATATAAAATATTATATTCTACACTTAATATTAAATATAAATGTAATATTCAATTTTTAAATATTATTTATGTAAATTAAATATAATTAAATTAATTATTATTAAATATTTATATGGAAGTCAAGAGTCTAATTTAAAATTATCAAATTTTAGGAACCAAATTATCATAATTTGTGCTAATTTTAAATTACTTAATATCAAATATTACTAGTCAGATGATTATATGCAATTGCTAAATATGACAATATGCATGATAATTTTATATTATCAAAATAGATTATTATAAATCAAACATCCATTAGGATTCTTTTTTAATATACAAGCTAAATTCTTTCTTAGGCTTCAAGAATTTAAGCAAGAAGACATGTTTAACCTATACCTGACGAATAAGCCAAGTCCAACCGTTCTAGAAAAAAAATATGGCAATCGTCATTGCTGCATTTGCCATCAGAAAGTTTTCCTGCTGCTCTCACCCAGAAATTTTCTCTTTCTTTATCTTAGGGCCGTGTCACTCATGCTGCAATAGCCTAATCTATATCTATCCCAAAAAAGTCTTACTGCAGGGGTGATGCAGCAAGAGATGCACTGCGCTCGATGATTGGCGTGCTCCACATCCACACACGCATGCCAAAGCAAGAAAGTATGATTTTGCCTTTGGCATGTGTGCGCGCACATGACTTACGCAAATCATCAAGGCTGATGCATGTTTGCTGCACCGTCCCCGATGCAACAGGAGTTTTCCTATCCTCCTACGTCACAAGCCCAGGCTTCAATGGACGGAGCCTGTGAATATATCTGTTGAAAAACCACCCCTGGTGCAGTATGACCTGCATTGAACGTGGTGATTCACCCATATGTGGGCCCGCATCGAAAAGCCAACTCATGGGTCCGCATCGATGATGCGTAGACCTGTGCAAGGGTGAATCATTGCGCTCAATGCTGACTATACTACATCGAGGTGGTGTACAAAAACTTTTCCTAGATCTATTTCACTCCCATCCCCTACCATATGTGTTAAGTGCTTAGATGACTTTAAATTGTTCCTGCCTTTTCATATTTTTTTCTGAAATTCCTTGGATTTTTGACTGGGTTTTTTATTTTTTATTTTTTATCACTTGTCCCAACACATGATTGAGGTTGAAATGTTCAGTCATCAGGCACTGATGGATGTAAACTTTTCATGTTATTTAGCCTCTAGAGTCATTAAAACTGATGGGGTTTGGTTTTATGAAGTTCCCTTTAGAGGAGATGCTTCGTTCAAGACCCAGTACTATATGCTTGTGTAAAAAATTTGTAATATCTCAAAAATAATTTTACATTAATTATAAAAAAAAAATTTAAATGGCTTATATGTTAAGTTCATCTATTATCAATTAACTTGCATTCGAGTTTTTAAGATCATGCCGATCCGCATTAGCAACTCAACTCAACTCAACTCATCTAAGCCTTTTTCCAACTACATGGGGTCGGCTACATGAATCTGCTTCCTCCACTCTGCTCTATTTAGGACTAAATCGACATTCAAATTATAAATAGTTATATCTTTTTTAATTAGTAACAATCTAAAAATAGATGAAATTATTAAAAAGAATGGTGAAGGAGAGCTCATGCTGGTGATGTCTAACCTGGATCCGAGTTGGCAGCAATCTAAAAATAAATGAACTTATTTAAGAAAATGATGAAGGTACGAGAGCTCATGCTAGTGATGTCTAACCTCACATCAACTATAAATAGAAAAGCCTTAAGTACTTATACATGATCGAAGAACCCAAATAACAAGTTCCAACTAGTTTTTTAAGTGAGATTCTAGGCTATTTTAATAGTCTCACATCAATTGTAAAAGAAAAGTTTGAATGGCTTATAAGTTAAGTTCATCTACTACCAATTAACTTGCATTCGAGTTTTTAAGATCATGCGGATCCGCATTGGTAGCAATCTAAAAATACATGAAATTATTTAAAAGAATGGTGAAAGAGAGCTCATGTTGGTGATGTCTAACCTGGATCCGAGTTGGCAACAATCTAAAAATAGATAAAATTATTTAAGAGAATGGTGAAGGTATGAGAGCTTATGCTAGTGATGTCTAACCTCACATCAACTATGAATAGAAAAGCCTTGAGCACTTATATAGTATCAAAAAAACCCAAATAATTCATTCCAACTAGTTTTGTAAGTGAGATTCTGAGCTATTTTAATAGTCTCACATCAATTGTAGAAGAGAAGTTTGAATGGCTTAGGAGTTAGGTTCATCTACTACCAAAAACTTGCATTCGATCTTTTAAGATCATGCAGATCCACATTGGCAGTAATCTAAAATAGATAAAATTATTTAAAAGAATGGTGAAGGAGAGCTCATGCTGGTGATGTCTAGCTTCCAAGTTGGCAGCAATTTAAAAATAGATAAAATTATTTAAGAGAATGGTGAAGGTATGAAAGCTCATGTTGGTGATGTCTAATCTCACATCAACTATGAATAGAAAAGCCTTGAATACTTATACAGGATTAAAGAACCCAAATAATACATTCCATCTAGTTTTTTGAGTGAGATTCTTGGCTATTTTAAAAGTAATATTTAGAGATTTTGATTTTGCATAAGAATGTAAGATCTTTTTAATGCATATATGATGTTAGAATAAACACAGCATAAGCGCTCATAAGAGTTTTGGTTTTATTTCATAATACCACCCTTGTCTTAAGCCCTCTCTTTTTTTTGCCTCTCTCTAGCCTTTCACATGGTTTATTGACCAACTTAATATGAGTCCTCTCTCAACCTCTCTCCACCTCTAATTTTTCTTGACATAAAGCAGAGAAACAATCAAATAAGAAAGAAGATCATGTGAGGGACACATAATCACAAATACCATTAGCACCAAACACCCTAGTGATCTTCATCTCTTCTTGCGCTAAGATCTAGTACCAAAAATATATTCTGAAATAATCACAAATCTATATGAACATGTAAATGCCACATGATTTTATTCAGAAGAGTTGAATTGGTTCAATTGAAACCTTGATAGATCTAACTAAAAACTTTTAAAGAAGGAGGCGACATGTAAATGCATACAACAAGGGCAAAGCTAAGGAGGTCAAAAGGTAATATTCTTTTTCTGTTTTGATTTTCTTTGATAATTCAAGCCTGTGTTTCATTCTAAAGCTTCGTATAACCATCTATGGCATCTCTCACCTCTCCAAGGATTTGCCATTACTGGTTCGCTGCTGATATGGAAAAGAACTATTATGTGTTGCTGATCAACAATGGAATATGGCTCAAAACCTTGGGCTAAGAAAAGAGTTTGAAGAAAATCAAGCATTGTTTTGGTCCATGCACTTGACTCTATCTTATTTCGTATGACAACACCTATAGATCCTATCTCCTTCAATACCATTTGACCTTCTGGTTTCTTTGTTACGAGCTCTATCACAAGTCCATTCACACTTTTCTCCTTAGCCAACTAGAAGTGATGGGAATTTTGTACAAGGTAGAGTGCCCCGCAACCAAATCATATAGAAATATGATATAATCTTTACAATCTTTACAAGTCTTTATAGAAGCATTTGTTATGAGATGATACTAGTAAAGTTAATATATATATAAGGTGATGGAATCACCTTAATGATTCATAGACACAATGATCCTAAATTATTTTCATCTCTAAAATCATTATTCAATCTAATGATCCTGTACTAATCTTTGAGGATGGATATTCAAGATCGACGCCATGCAATAATCATGAATTAATATTTGGGAACTAAAATGCTCCTCATCTATTAAAAAAAGAACACTTATATTATTTTCATATTAATATAATATATTTAGTATTATAATATTATATAGTATTATATTATATTATATTATAAGGTGAACTTAGCTACATTTAAATATAGTCAAGTTGAGAATTCAGTCACTTTCTCACTCTTAAATTCATGAGAATCTTGGATCCATTCCATCTTTTTCATTTTTTTTATCTTCAGCACCATGAACTATATGGATTAAAGGGTGAAGAAGGTAACTGAATTTACGCTTAACTATATTCGAATGCAGTAAGATTTATTAGAAGTAGTTTTGATATTACATAGTTAGTAATTTTAGATTTCAAATAACTTAACCATAGTTATTCAAGGATAATTAATCACTGAAATATATAGTATATGTTAAACATGAGAATCTTAGATCACTAAGGATAATATCACTTTAAAATAAAAATCATCATGATCTAAAAGTCAAATTTAAATCCTCTGATTGCTTGCACTTGCAATGATACATGCACATGAGATCATAGGTCCTGCAGCATAAGATGCACATTTTTCATCAGATCACAAGGAGCCAAGGCCAATTGTATGAGATCCACGTACACCAGCTAATTATAGTATTGATCTAAACTCTGTTATGAATTGGGTCTATTTCTGAGTATGATCCAGACCATATTTGACAACATGGCATTAGAATTCTAATTTGACAATCTCCTCTATTGATGGCTAAGTACAAATCAGTGTAAAATCACCCTGATGACGCCAAGTCACCTTCTTCAAGCATCAGGGAAGACGGACGTCCTTCTCTCCGGACCCCTGCAAGAAAAGTTCCCGAAGACCGGATGCTCCGGTGGGGACCCTCCGATGCTCAAGTTAGTCACTTGGGATCAGATGAGAACTGCTCAGCCGAAGGGAGCTGAAGCAGTTAGGGTTTTAGCTAGTAGGAAGAAAACCAGAAACCAGAGTTCAAGGATTCTTACAGCGGGCACGTGCTTTTATACATGTTCGAATGTCCCCCTTCTATTCCCAAGATCACTGATTTTTAGGAGCCCAGTTCAATAACGGACAAAATACGGGGCCGACGATGACAGGTTGTACTGTCATCGTACACACCGGATGCATCATGAGTTACCTGTCAGTACGACCTCACAGATGTCTTGCATCTGAGGTCGCGTCTGGTGCGCACCACCACTGGCATGATCGTGCACAGTAACGGCAGGTGGTGATCCGCATACCGTAACGGGGTATGGCCATGCATAGTGACAAAGATACAACGGATCATACGCCGTTATGAGGTATGGCCACCTTCTGCCACGGATGTGCGGTGGATTATGTGGGCACGCCAGGTGGCCCAGAACAACCTGACCATGCACCGAGGATTGAGATGCCGCTCATGTGCCCCGAGACCGAGAGGGAGGTCCCGGGGGTTGATGTACTGTTCATGCCCCCCGAGACCGAGAGGGAGGTCTCGGGGTTGATATATTGTTCATGCGCCCCGAGACCGAGAGGGAGGTCCCGGGGGTTGATATACTGTTCATGTGCCCCGAGACCGAGAGGGAGGTCCCGGGGTTGATATAGCTTCCGTCAGCTGCTGCTATCTTTGCCGTTCATCCTAACGCGCATGATCAGCCATATCAGATGCCCCTACCCCTGAGACGGGTGGGCCCGCCCCAGTAAAGTGAAAGGGGTGTCACCTCTCAAATGGCTGATCCCCACCCTTTGCGAACTGCCTCCAGACACGTGTCTATAGGCGCTGCAATGATTTTATGCGGCAGTACAGGGATGTGATAGGGCGGCCAATGCTGTCCACCCGATTTGCGGTGATTGTCCTCGAAGCAGGGTTTATCCGTCGAAGTCCGTGAGGAAAGTTGTGCCATCATTATCCATCATAACGGCGACGTCATCGGTGTCCTACCATTGGCCGGAGGTGAATCGTATCCTGCGCTCAGCGATTACCTAGGCAATCCAGCTTGCTGTGGGAGCCCGCATGGCAGTCGAGGCACGGTGGGCCAATTTGAAACTGAATAAAACCTGAGTAGAGGGTCGAAAGCGGCCATTCTATTCCTGTTATCATCGTCTTCTCCCCTGCTTTCTGATTTTCTGCTTCCTGGTTCCTTCTGCAACTCGAGAGCTCGCGTTCGTCACCTTCCTTCCTAGGTTAGCTCTTTGTTCCTCTTAGGCTTCTTCAATCTTTCGTCTTGCAATGAGTTCCCAATCTTGGACTGCGGAGGACGATTCGAGAATCGTTCCTCGCCCGAGAGGCCTCAAGCTTCTCCTTCTCCTCCTTCTTCTCCCCTTGAGTGGTCCTCCGATCCGGAGAATCACATCCCTTTAGCCCAGCGGCGCCAGGGAGGCTCCCGCAGGGAGGCTCCCGCAGGGAGGCGCCCGACGGCGGCTGGCCGGAATCCGCCGAGAGGTCGCCAGGCGAGGGCCGCACCTCCTCGAGTGTGGGGGCGGAATCCCTGGAAGGGGCCGCCTCCACGGTAACAGCCAACGATTTGGCAAACATCCGGGCTCGTTACCAAATTCCTCGGGATATTGAGCTCTATCTCCCGACCCCTGACGACAGGGTGATCTCATCCCGACCGGGCCGGGTGGCCATCTATGAGATTTCCCTGAGGGTGGGCCTCCGCTTACCCTTTCATCCTTTCTTCGTTAACCTCCTTGACTATTATTCCTTAACTCCTTCCCAGTTGGTCCCAAATTCCTTTCGTGTCATTTGTGCCTTCGTTATCCTTTGCCATCACCTCCACATCACCCCGCGAGTCTCTCTCTTTCGTTCCTTTTATATCCTCGATCTCAGAAAGGTTGGTGGCTGTTCCAACCCAGGCCCCACCGCGTCCTTAAACTCCTTCTCCTTTCCTCCATTAAAGGCTGGAAATCCCAATTTTTCTTCGCCAACATTGGCCAAGTAAAGTCCCGGTGGGGAGATCCTGACCCCCGAGGTAATGCAAATTCCACTGTTCACCCTGGAGATAGAGAGGTGCTAGGGCAGCTGTTGTCCACCGAAATTCCTCGGTACAGCCTGCTCCTGATGGAGGAAAACCTTCTGTCGGCGGGTCTTATCTCCCAGTTTGGTAAGTCTCCCAAAGTATTGCCCTTGCTCTCGCTCATCGCTTTTTTTTTTTTGCTGACCCCGGTCGATACTGTGTAGCTATGAAAATCCCAGCATGCCGACTTATGAAGGCCACCGCCAAAAGGAAGGCCCGAGAGGAACCGAGCGAGGGGCGGTGAGCACCAGATTCAAAACGCTCGACAGTGCGGGCACTCGAGCCATCCGCACCGCAGGAGCCTCCGGTCGCCCCGAGATAGACTTGACGGCCGACACCCCACCTGAAAGGACTGCAAGTGGTGGAGCGGCCATAGAGACGCCAGCCGCGGTGGAGCCGGCGATCACGGGGGAGTCGGCCATGGAGGCGGAGCCGGCCATGGAAGAGCCGGCCGCAGAGGAGCCAATGGTGGTGGGGGGGTCCCCTGCCCCCTGCGAACCAGCCCCCACCGAAGCTGCAAGGGACTGGGGCGAGGGACCATCGCAGACAGCAGGCCCACCCCCGGAGAGGATGCCAGTGAGCAGCTCTCCATGCGCCGAATCCGAGACCGCCAGAGCTGCCGAAGGGAGTAGGGCTAGGCGGGGGCTATCTCGGGACTCTGTCCTAGACGATGGGCGCCGGGTGGAGCGGCTCATCTCATCAATCCTCGTATTGGAGGTTCAGGAGGAGCTTAGCCACTTGAAGGCGACTACCTTCTTCGTGAATCCTACGCGGCCTTAGTCAAGGTAGTTAGACTATCCGCTCTCTGCTTTCAAATTTCTTTTTGCTCTTCCTTTTCTTTTTGACATGGGGCTTGCATGCAGGTTGCCAACTCCCTGGCTATCACCAGGGAAGTTATCCACGGTGAAAAGACCATCATGCGGGAGGCCCAAAAAGAGGCCGAGGATGCTCGCGCTAGAGCAGAAATGGCAGAGAAGGCCTTAGAATCAGCCAAGACCGCCCGGGCTGATGAAATAAAAGCGGCCGAGGACCGGGCAGAGATTGAGTCCAACCGCCTGCGGGCGGCCCTCAACCAGCTCATGGAGGCCGAGAATGCCATCGCAGCTAGGGACCTGCACATCTCCGAATTGGTCGCAACCATCCAAGCGGCCGAGAGTCAGGTGAGTGAGGCCGAAGAAAAGGCAAGGACGGTGGAGGAAAAATGAGGGAGGCCAAAGAAAGGGTGAAGGGAGCGGAGGAGGAAAGGAATCTAGCCCTGGAGGCCGAGAGGATAGCAGTGGCAGCCCTGGCTGCTGAGAGGGGAGCTCTGGCGGCTGAGGTGGAGGCAGCTGTCGAAGTCAGGACCGCCAGAGTTATTGAAGAATTTCGGGCGTCCGAGCATTTCATGGAGGAGCTAACCGAAGCTTCGACGGGGGCATATCTTCAAGGGTTCCAGCGTGGGAAGGAAAAGGTGGCTAAAGACTTAAATTTTCCCCAGGCCCTTGAAGTGGAGCCGGACCGCCTCTCCGAGATGGGCTCTTCTGATGATGAGGACGCACATGCTGACTCATGAGCCCTATACTGTATTTTGTTTTTGTAAGCCTGACTTGGTCGGCATTTTGTAAGCACTTTCAAATTAATGAAATACACTCCTTTCAATTAAATTTGTCTCCGCTTGATTGCAACTGTCACTTCAAACTCTTTGGCAGCCGACTTGGGACCCTTAGGGGCTTCGTCGGTGTCGAGCAATCTGTAACTTACTCTTGGATAGCCTCAACTTGGCTTCGTAGGACGAATCTTGGGGTCGGACTTAAGCTGCTGAGAGCCGGCAGCACGCCGCTCTGCCAGTGGTACACTGGGCTTTGTGCCTGGCTGGCCCAAGGCTTTGGTGCCGATCGGGTCGGGCTTAAGTTGCTGAGAGCCGGCAGCACGCCGCTCTGCCAGTGGTACACTGGGCTTTGTGCCTGGCTGGCCCAGGGCTTTTGTGCCGACCGGGGTCGGGCTTAAGTTGCTGAGAGCCGGCAGCACGCCGCTCTGCCAGTGGTACACTGGGCTTTGTGCCTGGCTGGCCCAGGGCTTTTGTGCCGACCGAGGTCGGGCTTAAGTTGCTGAGAGCCGGCAGCACGCCGCTCCACCAGTGGTACACTGGCTTTGTGCCTGCTGGCCCAGGGCTTTTATGCCGACCGGGGTTGGGCTTAAGTTGCTGAGAGCCGGCAGCAGGCCGCTCTGCCAGTGGTACACTGGGCTTTGTGCCTGGCTGGCCCAGGGCTTTTGTGCCGACCGGGTCGGGCTTAAGTTGCTGAGAGCCGGCAGCACGCCGCTCTGCCAGTGGTACACTGGGCTTTGTGCCTGGCTGGCCCAGGGCTTTTGTGCCGATCGGGGTCGGCTTAAGTTCCTGAGAGCCGGCAACACACCGCTCTACCAGTGGTACACTGGGCTTTGTGCCTGGCTGGCCCAGGGCTTTTGTGCCGACGGGGTCGGCTTAAGTTGCTGAGAGCCGGCAGCACCCCGCTCTGCCAGTGGTACACTGGGCTTTGTGCCTGGCTGGCCCAGGGCTTTTGTGCGACTGGGGTCGGGCTTAAGTTGCTGAGAGCCGGCAGCACGCCGCTCTGCCAGTGGTACACTGGGCTTTGTGCCTGGCTGGCCCAGGCTTTTGTGCCGACCGGGGTCGGGCTTAAGTTGCTGAGAGCGCAGCACGCCGCTCTGCCAGTGGTACACTGGGCTTTGTGCCTGGCTGGCCCAGGGCTTTTGTGCCGACCAGGGTCGGGCTTAAGTTGCTGAGAGCCGGCAGCACGCCGCTCTGCCAGTGGTACACTGGGCTTTGTGCCTGGCTGGCCCAGGGCTTTTGTGCCGACCGGGGTCAGGCTTAAGTTGCTGAGAGCCGGCAGCACGCCGCTCTGCCAGTGGTACACTGGGCTTTGTGCCTGGCTGGCCCAGGGCTTTTGTGCCGACTGGGGTCGGGCTTAAGTTGCTGAGAGCCGGTAGCACGCCACTCTGCCAGTGGTACACTGGGCTTTATGCCTGGCTGGCCCAGGGCTTTTGTGCGACCGGGTCGGGCTTAAGTTGCTGAGAGCCGGCAGCACGCCGCTCTGCCAGTGGTACACTGGCTTTGTGCCTGGCTGGCCCAGGGCTTTTGTGCGACCGGGTCGGGCTTAAGTTGCTGAGAGCCGGCAGCACGCACTCTGCCAGTGGTATACTGGGCTTTGTGCCTGGCTGGCCCAGGGCTTTTGTGCCGACTAAGGTCGGGCTTAACTGAGGTACTAGAACCCACATTCATTAATACGACATGACGGGTGAAGACCCAGAAGAATACAAGCAAGATATTTAATGTAAGAAAGGGATGTACTACTGATAGTACCGACGGAGGTTGTCAGCATTCCACGTCCGGGGAAGTGGTTTCCCATCCAGCTCTTCAATCTTGTATGCTCCATGGCGGAGCGCTTCGGTGATTCGGTAAGGCCCTTCCCAGTTCGGAGCCAGCTTACCCCCCCCCCCCTTTTGTCGGCCTCAAGACTTCAGCTCGTTGAAGGATCAGGTCTCCCGGTAGGAAAGTCCTGGGATGCACATGGGCGTTGTAATATTTGGGGGCGTTGTAATATTTGGCGGCCCATTGCCGGTAGACCACCATCTAAAGTCATGCTCGGTCTGGCATTTCCTCCACTAGGTCGAGGTTGGCTCGCAGCTGGTCTGGGTTGTCTTCCTCATTGTACGACTCTACCCGAGGGCTCGGTGAGCCAACCTCTACCGGGATGACAGCTTCGGACCCAAAGACTAGGCTGAATGGGGTCTCACCGGTGGGGCTCGTGGCGTTGTGTGGTAGGCCCACAGCACATTGGGGAATTCCTCCACCCACCGTCCCTTACAGTCATCCAGCTGGGTTCTCAGTCCTTGGAGAATGATTCGATTAGTTACCTCGGCCGCCCCGTTGGTCTGAGGGTGCCCGACGGAAGTGAATTTCTGGCGGATGCCTAGTTCGGAGCAGAATTCCCGAAAGGGCGTGTTGTCAAACTGTCGGCCATTGTCGGTGACCAGGGTGTGCGGCAGTCCGAACTGACATATAATGGACTTCCAAAAGAAGGATCTCACCTTGCTTTCATGATTTTAGCAAGGGCCTCGGCTTCAATCCACTTGGTGAAGTGATCAACGACCACCAGGAGGAACTTTCGCTGTCCGAAGACCGAGGGAAATGGTCTCAGGATATCCATACCCCACTGGACGAAGGGCTAGGGTGCCACCAAAGGGGTTTACTGAGACGTCGGCTATCACTGGATATTAGCATGGCGCTGTCAGCTATGACATCTCTTAACGAGCTCGGCTACGTCCTCCTTCATGGTGAACCAAAAGTACCCCTATCGTAGGGCCTTGTAAGCTAGGGCTCTGCCCCCCAGGTGACTTCCGCAGGATGTAGTCTGATTCTGCTAGTCCCACGCACCTGAGGACCGGGTATGAGAATGATCTTCAATAAAGCTTCCCATCCATCATCAAGAACTTCGGGGCCCTCTGCCTGAGTAGCTTGGCCTCAGCGGGGTTCTCTGGAAGAGTGTCGTCGGTCAAATATCGGATGTAGGCGTCCATCCAGGAGGGCTCTTGCTCGACCGATAGCGCTTCATCCGCAACTTCAATGCTTGGGGCCTGGAGGTGTTCCATGTATGTTCTTCCCAGTGTCCCATCGACCGAAGTGGCTAGACGGGATAATGCATCGGCCCTAGCTTTCTCCGCTCGAGGAATGTAGCTAACACAGAAGTAAGAGAACCGAGAGGCTTGGGATTGCACCTTGCTCAGGTAACGAGACATGGTCGGGTCCCTAGCTTCATACTCCCCAGTGATCTGCCCAAAAATAAGCTGAGAGTCCATGAAGGCCCTTAAACACCCTGCACCTAACTCCTCAGCCAACCTCATTGCCGCTAATAGGGCTTCATACTCCGCCTGGTTGTTAGTTGCTGGGAACTGGAATCTAAGAGCATACTCCACCACTTCCCCTTCAGGGCTCACAAGAATGAGTCCAGCTCCGCTTCCTTGAGAATTTGCTGCTCCATCCACATGTAAAATCCAGTCCTCTTTTTCTGCCTCCTCGGTCGAGGGAGGGTCCACACATTCCTTCGGGCGTATCTCCTCCAAACCCTTCTCGGTCCAGGAACACTCAACCAAGAAATCAGCTATCACCTGAGACTTCATGGTCGACCTTGGTCGAATGGATAGGTCAAATTCACTCAGCTTGATGGCCCATTTGGCTAGTCGACCAGAGGTGTCAGGGCGAGACAAGATGGTCCGAAGAGGTTGGTCCATGAGCACCATGATGGGATGAGCCTGAAAGTAGGGTCGGAAGCATTGGGCAGAGACCACCAGGGCAAAAATAATCTTCTCAATTCTAGAGTATCTGGTCTTGGCATCATGAAGTACCTTGCTGGTGTAGTAGACCGACCTCTGGACTCCATCAATATCCATGCGCACGAGCACAGAACTGACAGCTTCTGGGGAGGCTGCGAGATACAGGAAGAGCTCCTCCCCACTCTTTGGCTTGAACAACAGTGGGGGAGTGGATAGAAATTGCTTCAACTCTTCGAAGGCATCCTGACACTCCTTTGTCCACTCGAAGCCATTGACCTTGCGCAACGCCTTAAAGAAGGGCAGGCACCTTTCTGCCAATTTTGACATGAAGCGACTCAAAGCTGCCACCCTCCCGGTTAGGCGTTGCACCTCTTTCTTGTTAGCTGGGGGCCTAATATCCAAGATAGCCCTGATCTTGTAAGGGTTGGCTTCAATCCCTCGCTGGATTACCATAAAGCCCAGAAATTTGTCTGCCGCCACTCCAAAGGCACACTTGTGGGGGTTAAGCCTCATCCGATACCGGCGCAGGTTGTTGAAGGTCTCCTCGAGGTCGGCGACATGGTCAATAGCACTGGTGCTCTTGGTCAGCATATCATCCACGTACACCTTCATGTTACGCCCAATCTGGTCCTTAAAGACCTTATTCATCAACCTTTGATAGGTGGCTCCAGCATTCTTCAGCCCAAACGGCATCACCTTGTAGCAGTAAATCCCTTTTTCTGTAACAAAAGAGGTGGCTTCTTCATCTGCCGGGTTCATCTTGATCTGATTGTACCCCGAGAATGCGTCCATAAAACTAAGGGTCTCATGCCCGGACGTGGAGTCTACTAGCTGGTCAATTCGGGGTAACGAGAAGCTGTCTTTGGGGCATGCCTTGTTGAGGTCGGTGAAGTCCACACACATCCTCTAGCTCCCACTAGCCTTGCGAACCATCACGACATTCACCAGCCAGTCCGGGTAGTGCACCTCGCAGATATGACCGACCGCCAGTAGCTTCCACACCTCCTCATCTACGGCCCTTTTTCGATCGAGGGCGAAACTCCTTTTCTTCTGCCAGATAGGTCGGCACTCCGTCCGAATGTTAAGTTGGTGGGTAATCACCTCTTCTAAAATTCCTAGCATATCAGACGCCGATCAGGCGAAGACATCTGCATTAGCTTGCAGAAAGGTGAGGAGTCAGCCATGAGCCTTCTCCGGGAGTAGGGCTCCAATCCGGATTGTTCTCGTTGGGTCCTTCCCGAGGGGGAAAGTAAGCAGGCACTCGGCCGGCTCTCCTCTTCTCTCCAGGTCTCGAGGATCCAGCGTCTCAGGTACTGGCGCGGGTGCCACCCCCTGCGGACTAGGGGCCATGTGGTAGCAAAGTGAGGGTGGATTCTGCTCTCCCCGCATCTCCTCGACTCCTTCGCTGGTAGGAAACCTCACGAGGAAACGAAAGAATCCACTTGATGGCTGATGAATCATAATTGATGTGTGTGGAAAGGCGCAGCGTTTTCCATGAGTACCAGCAGCAAGAATGAGGGAAGCCATCGAATAGGCCTCTCCGATGCAGATGGTATTGATTGGGGCATGGATGTAATTCATGGTATCGTATATTTCCATACCGGCGGAGATGGAGCCACCGTGAGAATTGATGAACAGTTGAATAAGCTTGCATGAATTGTTGAAATCAAGGAACATGAGTTGTTCGATGAGAATAGAGGCGGCAGCAGTATATATTTCATCATATAAGAAGACATTTCTAGTTTTTAACAGATGGGAGAAGATATGGCCGCCGGAGGTGGCGCGAGATGGTCTGCAATAGGAGCACGAGCAGATGAGGGAGGCGGAGGCGGAGGCTTGGGCGAACCACGACATGCTTGGCATAACTAATTAGCGACGCCAGCCTGGCATAGCTAATCAGCGATGCCAGCCTGGCAAAGCTAATTAGTGATGATCTATCAGACCGTTGCGATGCATCCGATCGGAGACAATCCGACGGTTCTGATCGATCCGAGCCATGATCCTGATCGGCAATGATCGATCGGACCGTTGCGATCCAATCGATCGGAGACAATCCGATGGTTGCGATGGATCGGAGCCATGATCCGGATCGGCGATGATCGAACGGACCGTTGCGATCCATCCGATCGATAATGATCCGATGGTTGCGATTGATCGGAGCCATGATCCGGATCGGCGATGATCTATCGAACTGTTGCGATCCATCTGATCGGCGACGATCCAATGGTTACGATCGATCGGAGCCATAATTCGAATCGGCGATGATCGATCGGACAATTGCAATCCATCCGATTGGTGACGATCCGACGGTTGTGATTGATCCATGCCATGATCCCGATCGGCGATGATCGATCGGAGCATTGCGATGCATCCGATCGGAGACGATCCGACGGTTGCGATCGATCCGAGCCATGATCCTGATCGACGATGATTGATCGGACCATTGCGATCCATCCAATCGGAGATGATCCGACGGTTGCGATCGATCCGAGCCATGATACTGATCGGCGATGATCGATCGGACCATTGTGATCCATCCGATCGGAGACGATCCAATGGTTGCGATAGATCTGAGCAATGATCCTGATCGGCGATGATCGATCGGACCGTTGCGATGCGTTCGATCGGAGATGATCCGTCGGTTGCGATCGATCCAAGCCATGATTCGGATCGACAATGATCGATTGAACAGCTACGATCCTTTCGATCGGCAATGATCCACCAGTTGCGATCGATCAAAGCCAAGATCCCGATCGGCGATGATCAATCGGACCATTGCGATGCATCCGATCGGAGATGATCCGTCGGTTGCAATCGATCCGAGCCATGATCCTGATCGATGATGATCGATCGGACCATTGCGATCCATTCGATCGGAGACGATCCGACGGTTGCGATCGATCAAGCCATGATCTGGATCGGTATGATTGATCGGACCGTTGCAATCCATCCAATTGGCGACGATCCGATGATTGCGATCGATCGAAGCCATGATCCGGATCAGCGATGATCGATCAGACCATTGTGATCCATCCGATCAATGACAATCCAACGGTTGCGATCGATCGGAGCCATGATCCGGATCGGCAATGATCGATTGGACCGTTGCGATCCATCCGATCGGAGATGATCCGACGGTTGCGATCGATCGGAGCCATGATCTCAATCGGCAATGATCGATCGGACCATTGTGTTGCATCCGATCAGAGACGATCCGACGGTTGCGATCGATCCGAGCCAAGATCCTGATTGGCAATGATCGATCGGACCATTGCGATCCATCCGATCGGAGACGATCCGATGGTTGCGATCAATCCGAGCCATGATCCTGATCGGCGATGATAGATCGGACCGTTGCGATCCATCCGATCGGAGACGATCCGATGGTTGCGATCGTTCCGAGTCATGATCCTGATCGGTAATGATCGATCGAACCGTTGTGATGCGTCCGATCGGAGATGATCCGATGGTTGAGATCAATCCCAGCCATGATCTGGATCGTTGACAATCGATTGGACCATTGCGATCCTTCCGATCGGCGATGCTCCAACGGTTGCGATCGATCCAAGCCATTATCCCGATCGGCGATGATCGATCGGACCATTGCGATGCATCCGATCAAAGACAATTCGACGGTTGCGATCGATCCGAGCCATGATCCTGATCGACGATGATCGATCGGACCGTTGCGATCCATCTAATTGGAGACGATCCGACAGTTTTGATCGATCGGAGCCATGATCCGGATCGGCGATGATCGATCGGACCGTTGCGATACATCCGATCGGCGACGATCCGATAGTTGCGATCGATCGGAGCCATGATCTGGATCAGCGATGATCGATTGGACCATTGCGATCCATCTGATCGGCGATGATCCGATGGTTGCGATCGATCCAAGCCATGATCCGATCGGCGATGATCGATCGGACCATTGCGATGCATCCGATCGAAGATGATCCAACGATTGTGATCGATCCGAGCCATGATCCTGATCGGCGATGATCGATCAGACCATTGCGATCCATCCGATCGGAGATGATCTGATGGTTGTGATCGATTCAAGCCATGATCCGGATCGGTGATTATCGATCGATCGGACCGTTGCGATCCATCCGATCGGAGACAATCCGACGGTTGCAATTGGTTGGGGTCATGATCTCGATCGGCGATGATCGATCGAAACATTGCGATCCATCCGATCGGCGACAATCCAATGGTTGCGATCAATCCAAGCCATGATCCCGATCAGCGATGATCGATTGGACCGTTTTGATGTATCCGATCGAAGATGATCCAACGGTTGCGATCGATCCGAGCCATAATCCTGATTAGCGATGATCGATCGGACCGTTGTGATCCATCCGATCTGAGACGATCCGACGGTTTGCCATCGATACGAGCCATGATCCTGATTGACGATGATCGAACGGACCGTTGTGATCCATCTGATCATAGACGATCCGATGGTTGTGATCGATCCGAGCCATGATCCTGATCGGTGATGATCGATCGGACCGTTGCAATGTATCCGATCGGAGATGATCCGACGGTTGCGATCGTTCCGAGCCATGATCTAGATCAACGATGATCGATTGGACCATTTCGATCCTTTCGATCGGCGATGATCCGATGGTTGTGATCGATCCGAGCCAAGATCCGGATTGGTGATGATCGATCGGAGCATTGCAATCCATCCTATCGGTGACGATCAGACGATTGCAATCGCTAGGAGCCATGATCCGAATCGGCGATGATCGATCGAACCGTTGCGATCCATTCGATCGGCGACGACCTGATGGTTGCGATCATCCATGCCATGATCCCGATCGGTGATGATCGATCGAACTGTTGCAATGCATCCGATCGGAGACGATCCGACGGTTGCGATCGATCCGAGCCACGATCCTGATCGGTGATGATCGATCGGAACATTGCGATCCATCCGATCGGAGACGATCCGACGGTTGCGATCGATCCGAGCCATGATCCTGATCGGCGATGATCGATCAGACCGTTGTGATCCATCCGATCGGAGATGATCTGATGGTTGCGATAGATCCGAGCAATGATCTTGATCGGCGATGATCGATCTGACCGTTGCGATGCGTCCGATCTGAGACGATCCATTGGTTGCGATCGATCCAAGCCATGATCCGGATCGGCGATGATCGATCGGACAGCTACGATCCTTTCGATCGGTGATGATCCAATGGTTGCGATCGATCCAATTTAAGATCCCGATCGGTGATGATCAATCGGACCATTGCGATGCATCCGATCGGAGATGATCCGTCGGTTGCGATCGATCCGAGCCATGATCCTGATCGGCGATGATCGATCGGACCGTTGCGATCCATTCGATCGGAGATGATCCGGCGGTTGCGATCGATTGGAGCAATGATCCAGATCGGCAATGATTGATCGGACCATTGCGATCCATCCAATCGGCGATGATCCGACGGTTGCGATCGATCGAAGCCATGATCCAGATCGGCGATGATCGATCAGACCATTGCGATCCATCCGATCAGTGACAATCCCACGGTTGCGATCGATCGGAGTCATGATCCGGATCGGCAATGATCGATCGAACCATTGCGATCCATCCGATAAGAGATGATCCCACTGTTGCGATCGATCGAAGCCATGATCCCGATCGGCAATGATCGATCGGACTATTGCGTTGCATCTGATCGAAGACGATCCGACAGTTACGATCGATCCGAGCCAAGATCCTGATCGGCGATGATCGATCAGACAGTTATAATCCATCCGATCGGAGACGATCAGATGGTTGCAATCGATCCGAGCCATGATCCTGATCGGTCATGATAGATCGGACCGTTGCGATCCATCCGATCAGAGACGATTCGATGGTTGCGATCGTTTCGAGTCATGATCTTGATCGGTAATGATCGATCGGACTGTTGCGATGCGTCCGATCGGAGACAATCCGATGGTTGCGATCAATCCCAGCCATGATCCGGATCGTGATGATCGATTGGACCGTTGCGATCCTTCCGATCAGTGATGCTCCAACGGTTGCGATCGATCCAAGCTATTATCCCGATCAACGATGATCGATCGGACCATTGCGATGCATCCAATCGAAGATGATCTGACGGTTGCGATCGATCCGAGCCATGATCCTGATCGGCGATGATCGATCGGACCATTGCGATCCATCTAATTGGAGACGATCCGATGATTTCGATCGATCGGAGCCATGATCCGGATCGGCGATGATCGATCGGACCATTACGATACATCCGATCGATGACGATCCAACAGTTGCGATCGATCGGAGATATGATCCGGATCGGCGATGATCGATCAGATCATTGCGATCCATCCGATCAGCAATGATCCGATGGTTGCGATCGATCCAAGCCATGATTCCGATCGGCGATGATCGATCGGACCATTGCGATGCATCCGATCGAAGATGATCCAACGATTGCGATCGATCTGAGCCATGATCCTGATCGGTGATGATCAATTGGACCGTTGCGATCCATCCGATCGGAGACGGTCGGATGGTTGCGATCGATCCGAGCCATGATCCAGATCAGTGATGATCGATCGATCGGACCGTTGCGATCCATCCGATAGAGACAATCCGATGGTTGCAATTGGTTGGGGCCATGATCCCGATCGGCGATGATCGATCGAAACGTTGCAATCCATCTGATCGGCGATGATCCAACGGTTGTGATCAATCCAAGCCATAATCCCGATCGGCGATGATCGATCGGACCGTTTCGATGTATCCGATCGAAGATGATCCGACGGTTGCAATCGATCCGAGCCATGATCCTGATTAGCGATGATCGATCAAACCATTGTGATCCATCCGATCTGAGATGATCCGACGGTTGCCATCGATCCAAGCCATGATCCTGATTAATGATGATCGAACGGATCGTTGCGATCCATCTGATCGGAGATGATTCGATGGTTGTGATCGATCCGAGCCATGATCCTGATCGGCGATGATCGATCGGACCGTTGCAAGCATCTGATTGGAGACGATCCCATGGTTGCGATCGTTCCGAGCCATGATCCGATCAACGATGATCGATCGGTCTGTTTCAATCCTTTCGATCGGCGATGATCGATGGTTGCAATTGATCCGAGCCATGATCCGGATCGGCGATGATCGATCGGAGCATTGCGATCCATCCTATCGGCGACGATCAGACGATTGCGATCGCTAGGAGCCATGATCTGAATCGGCGATGATCGATCGGACGGTTGCGATCCATCCGATTGGCGACGATCCGATGGTTGCGATCGATCCATGCCATGATCCCGATCGGCGATGATCGATCGGACCATTGCAATGTATCCGATCGGAGATGATTCAACGGTTTGCGATCGATCCGAGCCATGATCCTGATCGGCAATGATCGATCGGACCATTGCGATCCATCCGATCGAAGACGATCCGATGAGTGCAATCGATCCGAGCCATGATCCTGATCGGCGATGATCGATCGGACCATTGCGATCCATCCGATCGGAGACGATCCAATGGTTGTGATAGATCCGAGCAATGATCCTGATCGGCGATGATCGATCGGACCATTGCGATGCTTTAGATCGGAGATGATCCATCGGTTTGCGATCGATCCAAGCCATGATCCGGATCGGTGATGATCGATCAGACAGCTGTGATCCTTTCGATCGGTGACGATCCAACGGTTGCGATCGATCCAAGCCAAGATCTCAATCGGCGATGATCATCGGACCATTATGATGCATCCGATCAGAGATGATCCATAGGTTGCAATCGATCCGAGCCATGATCTGATCGACGATGATCGATCGAACCGTTGTGATCCATTCGATCGTAGATGATCCGACGGTGCGATCTATCAGAGCCATGATCTGGATCGGCGATGATTGATCAGACCGTTGCGATCCATCCAATCGGTGACGATCCAACAATTGCGATCGATCGAAGCGATGATCCGGATCGGCGATGATCGATCGGACCATTGTGATCCATCCGATCAGCGACGATCCGATGATTGCGATCGATCGGAGCCATGATCCAGATCGGCGATGATCGATCGGACCATTGCGATCCATCCGATCGGAGATGATCTGACGGTTGCGATCGATCGGAGCCATGATCCCGATCGGCAATGATCGATCGGACCGTTGCATCCATCCGATCGGAGATGATCCAATGGTTGCGATCGATCCGAGCCATGATCCTGATTGGCGATGATCGATCGGACCGTTGCGATCCATCCGATCAGAGACGATCCGATGGTTGCGATCGATCCGAGCCATGATCCCGATCGGCGATGATCGATCGGATCGTTGCGATCCATCCGATTGGAGACGATCTGATGGTTGCGATCGTTCCGAGCATGATCCTGATCGGCAATGATCGATCGGACCATTGCGATGCATCCGATCGGAGACGATCCGACGGTTGCGATCAATCATCCATGATCCAGATCGATGATGATCGATTGGACCATTGCGATCCATCCGATCGGAGACGATCCGATGGTTGCGATCGATCCGAGCCATGATCCTGATCGGCGATGATCGATCGACCGTTGCGATCCATCCGATCGGAGACGATCCGATGGTTGCGATAGATCCGAGCAATGATCCTGATCGGCGATGATCGATCGGACCATTGCGATGCTTCCGATCGGAGATGATCCATCGGTTGCGATCGATCCAAGCCATGATCCGATCGGTGATGATCGATCGGACAGCTGCGATCCTTCCGATCGATGATGATCCAACGGTTGCGATTGATCCAAGCCAAGATCTTGATCGGCGATGATCAATCGGACCATTGCGATGCATCCGATCGAGATGATCCGTCGGTTGCGATCGATCCGAGCCATGATCCTGATCGGCGATGATTGATCGGACCGTTGTGATCCATTCGATCGGAGACGATCCGACGGTTGCGATCGATCGGAGCCATGATCCAGATCGGCGATGATTGATCGGACCGTTGCGATCCATCCAATCGGTGATGATCCGATGGTTGCGATCGATCGAAGCGATGATCCGGATCGGCGATGATCGATCGGACCATTGCGATCCATCTGATCAGCGATGATCCGACGATTGCGATTGATCAGAGCCATGATCCGATCGGCGATGATCGATCGGACCATTGCAAACCATCCGATCGAAGATGATCCGACGTTGCGATCGATCGGAGCCATGATCCTGATCGGAAATGATCGATCGGACCGTTGCATTACATCCGATCGAAGACGATCCAACGGTTGCGATCGATCCGAGCCATGATCCTGATCGGCGATGATCGATCAGACCATTGCGATCCATCCGATCAGAGAGGATCCGATGGTTGCGATCGATCCGAGCCATGATCCTGATCGGCGATGATAGATCGGACCGTTGCGATCCATCTGATCGGAGACGATCCGATGGTTGCGATCGTTCTGAGTCATGATCCTGATCGGCAATGATCGATCGGACCATTGCGATGCATCCGATCGGAGACGATCCGATGGTTGCGATCGATCCCAGCCATGATCCGATCGGTGATGATCGATTGGACCGTTGCGATCCTTTTGATCGGCGATGCTCCAACGGTTGCGATCGATCCAAGCCATTATCCCGATCGCGATGATCGATCGGACCATTGCGATGCATCCGATCGAAGACGATCCGACGGTTGCGATCGATCCTAGCTATTATCCTGATCAGCGATGATCGATCGGACCGTTGCGATCCATCTAATTGGAGACAATCCGATGGTTTCGATCGATCGGAGCCATGATCTGGATCGGCGATGATCGATCGGACCGTTGCGATACATCCGATCGGGACGATCCGACAGTTGCGATCGATCGGAGCCATGATCGAATCGGCGATGATCGATCGGACCATTGCGATCCATCCGATTAGCGATGATCCGATGGTTGCGATCGATCCAAGCCATGATCCCGATCGGCGATGATCGATCGAACCGTTGCGATGTATCCGATCAGAGACGATCTAATGATTGCGATCGATCCAAGCCATGATCCTGATCGGCGATGATCGATCGGACCGTTGCGATCCATCTGATCGAGATGATCCGATGGTTGCGATCGATCCGAGCCATGATCCGGATCGGTGATGATCGATCGATCGGACCATTGCGATCCATCCTGTTGATGCTAAATCCAGAAAAGATCGAAAAAGTCTTCTTTGTTGCAGGATCTCCTACTGAAGGAAGAGCAAGCCTCCCCTCTCCTCATGGGTCTCCTACCCTTATATCCTTTGAGCTTCCAAAGGATATTCCTTTCTTGTTTTCGCCATCATGTCGTCAGCGTCGAGTCATTTTTCTTTCTTTTTTGGATAAAAATCGATGTATAAGATAAAAATTAGCTTCAGACGAGAGCGTGCCACGTGGTCATTTATCGATAATTAATAGCAGAGTTATTAAGGAACTTGCTCCGGAAGCTAAGAATCCTCATGATGGATTTCGGTTTTTCCAAGGGAATGTCAGGGTTAGTGGGAATGTCAGGGTTAGTGGGAATGTCAGAGTCAGAAAAGAGTTATCTGGCCCTAAAACAGGTGCTCAGTATCTCCTTTATTTGAGCTTTTCGATGGATGGTGACGCTCCAGCGTTTGTCTTATTCGAGTCATTTAAAGCGTCATGATGCTTAATGATTCTTGATTTCTGTTTTGGACACGATAGCTCATCGTGTTTAGTGCTTCTGATATGAGAATGATTCTAGGACTAGGAGGCCGCCCAGGACCTTGGGGCCGCCTAGGACTAGGAGGCCGCCCAGACCCCGAGGGTCGTCCAGAACCTGGAGGCCGCCCGAACCTGGGGCTGCCTAGGATTGGGAGGCCGCCCAGGGCTTGGGGGCCGCCTAGGACTGGAGGCCGCCTAGAACCTGGGGGCCGCCTAGAACTAGAGGCCGCCCAGGGCTTGGGGGCCGCCCAGGACTAGAGGCCGCCCAGAACCTGGGGGCCGCCTAGGACTAGGAGGCCGCCCAGAACCTGGGGTTCGCCTAGGATTAGGAGGCCGCCCAGGGCTTGGGGGCAGCCTAGGACTGGAGACTGCCCAAAACCTGGGGGCCGCCTAGAACTAGAGGCTACCCAAGGCTTGGGGGCCGCCCAGGACTAGAGGTCGCCCAGAACCTGGGGGCCGCCTAGGACTAGAGCCGCCCAGGACCTGGGGGCGCCTAAGGCCAAGAGGCCGCCCAGGGCTTGGGGGCCGCCTAGGACTAGAGGCCGCCCAGAACCTGGGGGTTGCCTAGGACTAGGAGGCTGCCCAGGGCTTAGGGGCCGCCTAGGACTAGAGGTCGCCCAGGGCTTGGGGGCCGCCTAGGACTGGAGGCCGCCCAAAACCTGGGGGCCGCCTAGAACTAGAGGCTGCTCAGGGCTTGGGGGCCGCCCAGGACTAGAGACCGCCCAGAACCTGGGGCCCGCCTAGGACTAGAGGCTGCCCAGAACCTGGGGGCCGCCTAGGATTAGGAGGCCGCCCAGGGCTTAGGGGCTGCCTAGGACTGGAGGCCACCCAGAACCTGGGGGCCGCCTAGAACTAGAGGCCGCCCAGGGCTTGGGGCCCAGGACTAGAGGCCGCCCAGAACCTGGGGGCCGCCTAGGACTGGCCGCCCAGAACCTAGAGGCCGCCTAGGACTAGAGGCCACCCAGGGCTTGGAGGCCACCTAGGACTGAGAGGCCGCCCAGTACCTGGGGGCCGTCTAGGACTAGGAGGCCGTCCAGGACCTGGGGGCCGCCTAGGACCAGGACGCTGCCCAGACCCTGAGGGCCGTCCAGAACCTGAAGGCCGCCTAGAACCTGGGGGCCGCCTAGAACTCTGATTTTACTTTCGGTTACCAACCATATCATATCCGATCGGAGATAATCCGACGGTTGCAATCGGTTGGGGCCATGATCCCGATCGGCGATGATCGATCGGAACATTGCGATCCATCCGATCGGCGATGATCCAACGGTTGTGATAACCCAAGCAATGATCCCGATCGGCGATGATCGATCAGACCGTTTCGATGTATCCGATCGGAGATGATCCGATGGTTGCGATCGATCCGAGCCATGATCCTGATTAGTGATGATCGATCGGACTGTTGCGATCCATCTGATCTGAGACGATCCGATGGTTTCCATCGATCCGAGCCATGATCCTGATTGAGGATGATCGAATAGACCATTGTGATCCATCTGATCAGAGATGATCCGATGGTTGTGATCGATCTGAGCCATGATCCTGATCGGCGATGATCGATCGGACCATTGCAATGCATCCGATCGGAGACGATCCGATGGTTGGGATCGTTCCAAGCCATGATCCGGATCGACGATGATCGATCGGACCATTTCGATCCTTCCGATCGGCAATGATCTGACGGTTGTGATCGATCCGAGCCATGATTCGGATCGGCGATGATCGATCGGAGCATTGCAATCCATCCTATCGGCGATTATCAGACGATTGCGATCGCTAGGAGCCATGATCCGAATCGGCGATGATCGATCAGACCATTGCGATCCATCCGATCGGCGACGATCCGATGGTTGCGATCGATCCCAGCCATGATCCCGATCGGCGATGATCGATCGGACCGTTGCGATGCATACGATCAGAGATGATCCGACGGTTGCGATCGATCAGAGCCATGATCCTGATCGGCGATGATCGATCGGACCGTTGTGATCCATCCGATCGAGACGATCGATGGTTGCGATCGATCCGAGCCATGATCCGGATCGGCGATGATCGATCGAACCGTTGTGATTCATCGATCAGTGACGATCCGATGGTTGCGATCGATCCAAGCCATGATCCTGATCGGCGATGATCGATTGAACCGTTGCGATGCATCCGATCGGAGACGATCCGACGGTTGCGATCGATCCAAGCATGATCCTGATCGGCGATGATCGATCGAACCATTGCGATGCATCCGATCGGAGATGATCCGACGGTTGCGATCGATCCGAGCCATGATCCTGATCGGCGATGATCGATCGGACCGTTGCGATGCATCCTATCGAGACGATCCGATGGTTGCGATCGAACCGAGCCATGATTTGGATCGGCGATGATCGATCGGATCGTTGTGATGCATCGATCGAGATGATCTGACGGTTGCAATCGATCCCAGCCATGATCGGATTGGTGATGATCGATCGGACCGTTTGGATCCTTCTGATCGGCGATGCTCCAATGGTTGCGATCGATCCAAGCCATGATCCCGATCGGCGATCGATCGGACCATTGCGATGCATCCGATCGAAGACGATCCAACGGTTGCGATCGATCCGAGCCATGATCCTGATCGTGATGATCGATCGGACCGTTGCGATCCATCTAATCGAAGATGATCCGATGGTTTCGATCGATCGGAGCCATGATCCGGATCGGCGATGATCGATCGAACCGTTGCGATCCATCCGATCGGCGATGATCCGACAGTTGCGATCGATCGGAGCCATGATCCGGATCGGCGATGATCGATTGGACCCTTGCGATCCATCCGATCGGCGACGATCCGATGGTTGCGATCGATCCAAGCCATGATCCGATCGGCGATGATCGATCGGACCGTTGCGATGCATCCGATCAAAGACGATCCGATGGTTGCGATCGATCCGAGCCATGATCCTGATCGGTGATGATCGATCGGACCGTTGCATCCTTCCAATCGGAGACGATCCGATGGTTGCAATCGATCCGAGCCATGATCCGGATCGGTGATGATCGATCGGACCGTTGCGATCCATCTGATCGAGATGATCCGACGGTTGCGATCGGTTGGGGCCATGATCCCGATCGGCGATGATCGATCGAAACATTGTGATCCATCCGATCGGAGACGATCCGAAGGTTGCGATCGATCCAAGCCATGATCCGATCGGCGATGATCGATCGGACTGTTGCAATGTATCCGATCGGAGATGATCGACGGTTGCGATCGATCCGAGCCATGATCCTGATTGGCGATGATTGATCGACCATTGCGATCCCATCCGATCGGAGATGATTCGATGGTTGCGATCGATCCGAGCCATGATCCTGATTGACGATGATCGATCGGATCGTTGCGATCCATCGGATCGGAGATGATCCAATGGTTGTGATCGATCCGAGCCATGATCCTGATCGGCGATGATCGATCGGACCATTGCGATCATCCGATCGGAGACGATCCAACGGTTGCGATCGATCGAGCCATGATCTGGATCGACGATGATCGATCGGACCATTTTGATCCATCCGATCGGCGATGATCCGACGGTTGCGATCGATCTGAGCCATGATCCCGATCGGCGATGATCGATCGGACCGTTGCGATCCATCCGATCGGAGACGATCCGACAATTGCGATCGATAGGAGCCATGATCCGAATCGGCGATGATCGATCGGACCGTTGTGATCCATCCGATCGGCGACGATCCGATGGTTGCAATCGATCCCAGCCATGATCCCAATCGGCGATGATTGATCGGACCTTTGCGATGCAAATGATCGAGATGATCGACGGTTGCGATCGATCCAGCCATGATCCTGATCGGCGATGATCGATCGGACCATTGCGATCCATCCGATCGCGATGATCCGATGGTTGCGATCGATAGGAGCCATGATCCGAATCGACAATGATCGATCGACCGTTGCGATCCATCCAATGGGCGATGATCCGATGGTTGTGATCGATCCCAGCCATGATTTGGATCGGCAACAATCGATCAGACCATTGCGATCTATCCGATCGGCGATGATCCGATGGTTGCGATCGATCCAAGCCATGATCCCGATCGGCGATGACCGATCGGACCGTTGCGATCCATCCGATCGGAGATGATCCGACATTGCGATCATTCTGAGCCATGATCCTGATCGGCGATGATCGATCTGACCGTTGCGATGCATCCGATCGAAGACGATCCGATTGCGATCGATCCGACCCATGATCCGATCGGCGATGATCGATCGGACCGTTGTGATCCATCCGATCGGTGATGATCTATCCGATAGGCGATGATCGATCGGACCGTTGTGATCTATCCGATCGGCGACGATCCAATCGGTTGCGATCGATCGAAGCCATGATCCAGATCGATGATGATCGATTAAATCATTGCGATCCATCCGATCGGCGATGATATGATCGGTTGCGATCGAACCAAGCCATAATCCAATCGGCGATGATCGATCGGACCGTTGCGATGCATCCGATCGGAGACGATCCGACGATTGCGATCGATCCAAGCCATGATCCTGATCGGCGATGATCGATCGGACCGTTGCGATCGATCCGAGCCATGATCGAGATCGATGATGATCGATCGGACCATTGCGATCCATCCGATCGGCGATGATCCGACGGTTGCGATCGATCCAAGCCATGATCCTGATCGGCGATGATCGATCGGACCGTTGCGATCCATCCGATCGGCGATGATCCGACGGTTGCGATCGATCCAAACCATGATCCGATCGGCGATGATCGATCCGACCGTTCAATGTATCAGATCGGAGACGATCCGATGGTTGCGATCGATCCGAGCCATGATCCTGATCGGCGATGATCGATCGGACCATTGCGATCCATCCGATCGAAGACGATCCGACGGTTGCGATCGATCGAGCCATGATCCGATCGATGATGATCGATGGACCGTTGCGATCATCCGATCGAGACGATCCGATGGTTGCGATCGATCCGAGCCATGATCCTGATCGGCGATGATCGATCGGACCGTTGCAATGCATCCGATCGGAGATGATCCGATGGTTGCGATCGATCCAAGCCATGATCCGGATCTTGATCGATCGACCGTTGCGATGATCGGCGATGATCCGATGGTTGCGATCGATCGAGCCATGATCTGGATCGGCGATGATCGATCGGACCATTGCGATCCATCCTATCGGGGACGATCGACGGTTGGGATCGATCGGAGCCATGATCCGATCGGCGATGATCGATCGGACCATTGCGATCCATCCGATCGGCGACAATCCGATGGTTGCGATCGATCGGAGCCATGATCCGGATCGGCGATGATCGATCGGACCGTTGCGATCCATCCGATCGGCAATGATTCGATGGTTGCGATCGATCCAAACTATGATACCGATCGGCGATGATCGATCGGACCGTTGCGATGCATCCGATCAGAGACGATCCGACGATTGCGATCGATCTGAGCCATGATCCAGATTGGCAATGATCGATTGGACCATTGCGATCCATCCTATCGCCACGATCCGATGGTTGGGATCGATCGGAGCCATGATCCAAATCGGCGATGATCGATCGGACCGTTGCGATCCATCCGATCGGAGACGATCCGATGGTTGCGATCGATCCGAGCAATGATCCCGATCGGCGATGATCGATCAGGTTGTTGCGATCCATCCGATCGGTGATGATCCACGTTTGCGATCGATCCAAGCCATGATCCTGATTAGCGATGATCGATCGGACCGTTGTGATCCATTCGATCGGAGACGATCCGATGGTTGCGATCGATCGGAGCCAAGATCCGGATCGGCGATGATCAATCGGACCGTTGCGATCCATCCGATCGGCGATGATCCGACGGTTGCGATCGATCGGAGCCATGATCCGGATCGCGATGATCTATCGGACCGTTGCGATCCAACCAATCGACGATGATCCGATGGTTACAATCGATCGGAGCCAGGATCCGAATCGGCGATGATCGATCGGATCATTGCAATCCGTTCGATTGGTGATGATCCAACGGTTGCGATCGATCCAAGCCACGATCCCGATCGGCGATAATCGATCGACTGTTGCGATGCATCCAATCGGAGACGATCCGACTGTTCGATCGATCCGAGCCATGATCCTGATCAGCGATGATCGATCGGACCGTTGCGATCCATCCGATCGGAGACGATCCGATGGTTGCGATCGATCCGAGCCATGATCCTGATCGGCGATGATCGATCGGACCGTTTCGATCCATCCGATCGAAGTTGATCCGATGGTTGCGATCGATCTGAGCCATGATCCTGATCGGCGATGATCGATCGGACCATTGCGATGCGTCGATCGGAGACGATCCGTCGGTTGCGATCGATCCGAGCCATGATCGGATCGGCGATGATCGATCGGACCTTAGCGATCCTTCGATCGGCGATGATCCAACGGTTGCGATCGATACAAGCCATGATCCCGAACGGCGATGATCGATTGGACCATTGCGATGCATCGGATTGGAGACGATCCGATGGTTGCGATCGATCCGAGCCATGATCCTGATCGTCCATGATCGATCGGACCATTGCGATCCATTCGATCGGAGACATCCGATGGTTGCGATCGATCAGAGCCCTGATCCGAATCGGCGATGATAGATCGGACCGTTGCGATCCATTCGATCGGTACGATACGACGGTTGCGATCGATCGGAGCCATGATCCGATCGGCGATGATCGATCGGATCGTTGCGATCCGTCCGATCGGCGATGATCCGACGGTTGCGATCGATCGAAGCCATGATCCGGATCGGCGATGATCGATCGGACCGTTGCGATCCATCCGATCGGCGATGATCCGATGGTTGCGATCGATCGGAGCCATGATCCGATCGCGATGATTGATCGGACCGTTGCGATGCATCCGATCGGAGATGATCTGATGGTTGCGATCGATCCGAGCCATGATCATGATCGGCGATGATTGATCGGACCGTTGCGATCCATCTAATCGGAGACGATCCGATGGTTTCGATCGATCGGAGCCATTATCCGGATCAGCGATGATCGATCGGACCGTTGTGATCCATCCGATCGGCGATGATCCGACAGTTGCGATCGATCAGAGCCATGATCCGATCGGCAATGATCGATCGGACCATTGCGATCCATCGATTAGCGATGATCCGATGGTTGTGATCGATCCAAGCCATGATCCCGATCGGCGATGATCGATCGGACCGTTGCGATGCATCCGATCGGAGATGATCCAACGATTGCGATCGATCCGAGCCATGATCCTATCGGCGATGATCGATCGGACCGTTGCGATCCATCTAATTGGAGACGATCCGATGATTTCGATCGATCGGAGCTATAATCTGAATCGGTGATGATCGATCAGACTGTTTGCGATACATCCGATCGGCGACGATCCGACAGTTGCGATCGATCGGAGCCATGATCCGGATCGGCGATGATCGATCGGACCATTGCGATCCATCCGATCGCGATGATCCGATGGTTGCGATCGATCAGAGCCATGATCCGGATCGGCGATGATCGATTGGACCGTGCAATCCATCCTATCGGCGACGATCCGACGGTTGGGATCGATCGGAGCCATGATCCAAATCGATCGATGATCGATCAAACCATTGCGATCCATCCGATCAGTGACGATCCGATGGTTGCGATCGATGATCCGGACGGCCGATGATCCGGATCGGCAATCGATGATTCGATCGGACCGATTGCGATCCATCCAATCGGATCGACAATCCGACGGTTGGGACGATCGATCAAAGCCGATGATCCGATCAGATCACGATGATCGATCGGACGATCATTGCGATCCATCCGATCGATGATCATGCGATGATCTGATCGATTGCGATCGATCAGAGCGATCATGATCGATCGGCGATGATCGATTGAGATCCGTTGCAATCCATCCGATCGGATGACGATCCGGCAATCGATCGATCGAATCCGATTGCATCGTGCATCTGATGATCGGATCGATCGATCCCATCCATCGATCGTGTGCGATCGATCCGAGCCGATGATCCTGATCCTGGCGATGATCGATCGGACCATTCGCGATCCATTCGATCAGATCGATCGGATCGATCGATGATTGCGATCGATCCAGCCAGATCGGCGATGATCGATCGGACCATTGCGATCGGGAGACGATCCGATCGATCGATCCAGACCGATTGCGATCCATCCGATCGGAGACGATCCGATGGTTGCGATCGTTCTGAGTCATGATCCTGAATCGGCAATGATCGATCGGACCATTGCGATGCATCCTATCAGAGACGATCCGATGGTTGCGATCGATCACAGCCATGATCCGGATCGTTGATGATCGATTGGACCGTTGCGATCCTTTCGATCGGCGATGCTCCAACGGTTGCGATCGATCCAAGCCATTATCCCAATCAGCGATGATCGATCGGACCATTGCGATGCATCAGATCGAAGATGATCCGACGGTTGCGATCGATCCGAGCTGTTATCCTGATCGGCGATGATCAATTGGACCGTTGTGATCCATCTAATTGGAGACAATCCGATGGTTTCGATCGATCGGAGCCATGATCTGGATCGGCGATGATCGATCGGACCGTTGCGATACATTAGATCGGGGACAATCCGACAGTTGCGATCGATCGGAGCCATGATCCAGATCGGCGATGATCGATCGAGACCATTGCGATCCGATCCGATTGGCGATGATCCGATGGTTGCGATCGATCCAAGCCATGATCCCGATCGATGATGGATCGATCGGACCATTGCGATGCCATCCATCGAAGATCGATCCGAACGATTCGCGATCGATCCGAGCCATGATCCTGATCGACGATGATCGATCGGACCATTGTGATCTATCCGATCGGAGATGATCCGATGTTGCGATCGATCCGAGCCATGATCCGGATCGATGATGATCGATCGATCGGACCGTTGCGATCCATCCGATCGAGACAATCCGGCGGTTGCAATCGATTGGGGCCATGATCACGATAGGCGATGATCGATCGAAACGTTGCGATCCATTCGATCGGTAATGATCCGACGGTTGCGATCAATCCAAGCCATGATCCCGATCGATGATGATCGATCAGACCATTTTGATATATCCGATCAGAGATGATCCAATGGTTGCGATCGATCCGAGCCATGATCCTGATTAGTGATGATCGATCGGACCGTTGCGATCCATCCGATCGAGACGATCGATGGTTGCCATCGATCTGAGCCATGATCCTGATTGAGGATGATCGAACGGACCGTTGCGATCCATCTGATCAGAGATGATCCGATGGTTGTGATCGATCTGAGCCATGATCCTGATCGGTGATGATCGATAGGACCATTGCAATGCATCCGATCAGAGATGATCCGATGGTTGGGATCGTTCCGAGCCATCATCCAGATCGACGATGATCGATCAGACCGTTTTGATCCTTCCGATCGGCGATGATCTGACGGTTGCGATCGATCCGAGCCATCATCCGGATCGGCGATGATCGATCGGAGCGTTGTGATCCATCCTATCGGCGACGATCAGACGATTGCGATCGCTAGGAGCCATGATCCGAATTGGCGATGATCGATCGGACCGTTGCGATCCATCCGATCGGCGATGATCAGATGGTTGCGATCGATCCAGCCATGATCCCGATCGGAATGATCGATCGGACCGTTGCGATGCATCCGATCGAGAGATCGACGGTTGTGATCGAATAGAGCCATGATCCTGATCGGCGATGATCGATCGGACCGTTGCGATCCATCCGATCGGAGATGATCCGACGGTTGCGATCCAAGCCATGATCCCGATCGCGATGATCGATCAAATTGATCCATCCGATCGCGAGGATCCTGGTTGCGATCGATCCGAGCCATGATCCGATCGGCATCGATCGATCACCGTTGCGATCCATCCGATCGGTGATGATCCGACAGTTGCGATCGATCCAAGCCATGATTCCGATCGACGATGATTGATCGAACCATTGCGATTCATCCGATCGGAGATGATCCGACGGTTGCGATCGATCCGAGCCATGATCCGGATCGGCGATGATCGATCGAACTGTTGCGATGCGTCCTATCGAACACGATCCGATGGTTGCGATCGAACCGAGCCATGATCTGGATCGGCGATGATCGATCAGATCGTTGTGATGCATACGATCGGAGATGATCTGACGGTTGCGATCGATCCCAGCCATGATCTCGATGATGGATCGATTGAAATTCGATCGATACGAACTGCGATCATCCGATCGGCGATGATCCAATGGTTGCGATCGATCCAAGCCATGATCCCGATCGGCGATGATCGATCCGCGGTTGATCCATCCAGATTGACGATATCCGATGGTTGCGATGATCCAAGCCATGATCTCGATCGGCGATGATGGACCAGTAATCCATCCGATCGGCNTGGAAGTGCATGAAAGATCTGCAATGTTTTTAACCGTTTTGGTTCCAGGACCATCAAATCCAAAGGAAAAGATTGATGTCTTTCTGCAACCGTTGGTGGCCGAATTGAAAATGTTGTGGGAAACAGGAGTGGTAGCCTACGACATTTCTATGAAACAAAATTTCTTAATGAGAGCTGCTTTGATGTGGACAATAAGTGATTTTCCGGCATATGCAATGTTGTCTGGTTGGAGCACTGCTGGACGTCTGGCATGCCCTCATTGCATGTATGATTCGGATGCATTTACATTGCAGAAGAGTGGTAAGCAGTCATGGTTTGATAACCATAGGAAGTTCTTGCCCCCAAATCATCCTTACAGGCGTAACTTGATCGCCTTCCGGAAGAACAAAGCAGTCACAAAATTTGCCGAACCGGTTAGGTCCGGCACGGATCTATTTGATTCTATAGAGCATTTGGGGTTGATGTATGCATGGGAACCAGATGCAGATAGAATAAATAGCCGTATATGTAAAGAACATAACTGGAAGAAGCGAAGTATATTTTGGGATTTGCCTTATTGGAGCACAAATCTCATCCGGCACAACTTGGATGTTATGCATATCGAGAAAAATTTCTTTGATAACATATTTAACACGGTGCTAAACATCCCGGGAAAAACAAAAGATACTGCAAAGTCAAGAGAAGAACTTAATCAGTACTGCAGAAGAGGTGATTTGAGAAGGAGTGCCGATGGGACCTATCCTAAAGCATGTTACACTCTTGACAGAAATTCACGAGAAGTTTTATGTAACTGGCTTAGAGGGTTAAAATTTCCAGATGGTTATGCCTCAAATATCGGTAGGTGTGTGGACATGCATAGCTCAAGTTGTTCGGCATGAAGAGCCATGACTGCCATGTTTTCATGCAACGGTTATTACCTATAGCTTTTCGTGAGTTGCTTCCGCAACATGTCTGGAAGGCAATTACGGAGCTCAGCTTATTCTTCAAGGAGTTATCTGCCGCAGTCATTACTTCTGCATCCATGGCAAGGCTTGAGGAGGAAATTCCAATTATTTTATGCAAGCTTGAGCGAATATTTCCTCCCAGTTTTTTTGACTCAATGGAGCATTTACCGGTTCACTTGCCATACGAAGCGAGCATAGCTGGTCCCGTGCAGTATCGCTGGATGTATCCTTTCGAGAGGTAAATATATACATCATTAAGATATGTTGACATTTCAAATATTATTTCATTGCTTGAAAAATTCGTTAATTTTTTGTTGCAACTTTACATATAGGTATCTTAAGAAGTTAAAAAATAATGTGCGTAATAAGGCAAGGGTTGAAGGTTCTATATGCAATGCACACTTGGTCGAAGAAGTTTCAGCTTTTGCCTCGCATTACTTTGAGGGTCACGTCCACACGAGGAGCCGAAATCATGGTCGTAACGATGACGTATGTGTGGACGAAGCAGAAGCTAATGACGGTAGAATATCAATTTTTAAAGCTATCGGCCGTTCATTTGGTGGGCAGAAGTCAAGAAATCTTAGCGATATGGAGTATAATGCAGCACATTATTACATCCTAATGAACTGTCGAGAAGTCGATCCATATATTGAGTAAGTGTATACTTCAATGCTAAATTGAAAATTTTAATTTATATAAATATACCATAATATTTAATTTCTAACAGTAGTTTTCATCCTTTTCATCCCATAAGGATGTTTTGTGATAGACAACGACAGATGAATCCCGACATCAGTCAAGTTGCAATTGGGCAGAAATTAGAAACGGAGTTTGCTTACTGGTTTTATGAATTTGTGAGTAGTATCACTCAATCAATTTCGATAATGGCTTTTATTTTTTGAATTGGATGTCAATAGCTTATTAATTTATAGGTCAACGGTCCATGGTCGACAACCGACAATATTTTCATTAAATGTCTATCGCAATGGCCATTGAAGACCGTAACAACCTCTACTGGCTATTTTGTAAATGGGTACAAATTTCAGATTGAACGATTAGCAGCTTCAAGAGGCACGCAGAACTGGGGCGTGTGTGTAAAGGAGAAAGTGTTGGAGCAAATATGCAGGATTATTATGGAAAGTTAGTAGGGTGGTTGAAGTTGAATATCCCGGTTGGCCTATGAAACGAACCGTATTGTTTCGTTGTGATTGGTTCGATCCGATAGTTCCTGTGGGCAAAAGGGTTCATAACGACTATAATTTGGTTGAAGTGAACCATCGACGAAGATTGCAGAAATATGACCCATTCATCCTTGCATCCCAAGCTCAGCAAGTCTTTTACTGCGGATATCCAAGTTTGCGCAACGACAAGCGAGATTGGTGGGCCGTTTCTAAAATCGTCCCACGTTCAACAATCGTATTAGAGGAGAGTTCATCAAGTCAATCAGCCGAGTGCCCTGCATTTCAAGAGGATGAGATGGAAATGCATGCAATTGAGGACGACACAAGGGCTCCTGAAACATCACTTAGAGATCCAAGTGGTGATGTCCAAGAAATTGCGGATGCAAATGTTCGGTTTCCTTCCGATGATAATGAAACTGATTCGCAATCCGATACGGCATCGGATGTTGAACCAACATTTCACGAAACAAATGACACCGATTAAACATAAAGGTTTTTTAAAATTTAACTTTTTTTTATAAGTGTTAAATTCTTACATAGTCAATCATTAATCGTAATTTAATTGTGTGAATCTTTAGTATTTTCAGTATGAGGGCAGAGGTAGATCTACCGACGACAGACGGGTGAGCAGAGACGTAGCCCTGCGACATCAGATCACATGAGCGTCGGAGATGGAGAGTTTGGATCTCCAGCAGAGGCGCAGCCTTCGATCTCTGCAGCAGTATTACCATCCACCGATCGGCACAGACCTCCGAGAGTTCTTCCACCATCGGCCGCACTGTACTTCGACTTGATGCTCAGGGGATGTAAGTATATACTAATTAAAATATATGTTTATGTTTTTAAGTCATTACTTATAAACTTGCATTTTTTTAACAGATTCATTGAGCAGCATCATGTCTCCAGCCACATCAGCGCCGTTTTTCAGAGGCGTGCAGATCCCAGTGGCTACGATTGGCGCCACGTATCGCCAGCCACGAGGGAGTTTTATTTTTCTGAGTTTCAGGTAAACTTATTAAATACAATTTATCAGTGATATAAAATTCTTTAAAGTTAATAAATTCAGAAACTAACTGTTTATTTTAATGCAGAAAAAGTTTACGTGGGATCCTGCCACCCATGATGCCATTAGGGCAGCATGGGAGGCTCTGACGCGACGCCGATACTCCGACATGCTTCATCGTTGGAGGTCATCGGGTCAGCGTCCTGCGCACGTGCCAGAGGGTATTTGGCACGAGTGGCAGCAGGCCTGGGAGTCCGATGGCTGGCGCAGGAGGTCCGCATCAGCCAGCACGAACCGCCGATCTGAGAAGGGCGGTCCTGGCACGGGTCTCTCCCGTCATACTTCGGGCTCCATTTCGATTCAGGAGCACAGACGGCGTATGGTAAGAAAACATAAATATTTTAATTACTATTTTAGTTATTTACAAATATTTGTATTAATATCATTTTTTTTATTGTTATAGTCTGAGCAGGAGGGCGGAGATCCTGGTGAGTTTCGTCTATTCAGGGCGACACACACCAGGAGGGACGGCTCCTGGGTCGACACGCGATCACGGGAGGTTTGCGGTAAGAAATTAGATTTATGTAGTATCTGTTTAATTTCTAAAATTTTATTTCAAGAAATTTATTAACTCATTTATTATTGATTTCATAATTTCAAGACACGAGTCGAGGAGCTTCGCTCCCAGGCATCGCAGGTCGACTCTACTGATGGGGAGACGCCCGTCGAACTCTCAGCAGAGGAGAGTCGACGTGTGTTTTTGGAGGCTGTTGGTGCCCAGCCACGAGACCGCAGGGTCTATGGTATGGGCACTAGAGCTTCTACATTTTTTCCCCATCAGGCCTCCAGCTCGCGAGTTCCTGGTGATCTTCCTCCCGAGCGTTTACAGGAGCTTCGCAGATCTATTGCAGAGGAGGTTCGGCAGGAGGTCGAGCAGGATTTTGAGGATCGTATGCGAGGCCGGGATCAGGAGGTTGCAGACATGCGAGATGAGATGCATTATTTGCGGGATATGGTTAGCCGCTTGTCGCAGAGTCTTCAGCCTCCACAGCCTCCACAGATCGCTCAGATTCTTGATGTATTTTTTTTTTTTTTATGTTGTAAAAACTTCAAAATTTTAATATATAATTATTTTTGGAAATTGATTATTGTTTGGATTGAGTGAAAATGTTTGTATCAATATTTAGATTTAGAAATTGTATTAACCGTTTTAATTTTTAATATTTTATATTTTTTTAAAAATTTAATTTGCGACGCATTAGCGACTGAAATTGCATCGCTAATATTTTTAAAATATTATTATTAAATATTGCGATGCAATGACCTGGCATCGCAATAATTTAAAAAAAAATTAATAGCGACGCATTAGCGACTCAAATTGCATCGCTATTATATCTAAAATATTTTTAATAAATATTGCGACGCAATGACCTTGCGTCGCAATATTTTAAATTTTTTTTATTTGCGACGCATTAGCGACTCAAATTGCGTCGCTATTATATCAAAAATATTATTATTAAATATTACGACCCAACTAAATGCGTCGCAATATTACGACAAATTGAGTGCATCACAATATTTAATAATAATTTTAAATATTAAAAATTAATTTTAAATTTAGCGACGCATTTGGATGCGTCGCAATATTGCGATGCAATGTTGCGTTGCAGAGCGTCGCAATATTGCGACGCAATTACGACAAATGGATATTGCGACGGACATCTGAGCGACACCGTCATTGCGTCGCTATTGCATCGCAATAGCATGTTTAGCGACGCAATTGCGACGCATTTGGGCGTTGCAATATTTTATTTTTCTTGTAGTGGAAGTAAGAGAGTAGGTTCCGCACCTCTTAGAGATATCAAATCATGTTTGGCTCTTGGGCCTCAAACTCGCCCCGCACGTGACCGGCTACCAGCTGAGAGTCGGTAAAGGCATTCAGCTTCTTCACTTTCAGGTCGTGGGTGATTCGGAGTCCAGCGAGCAGAGCTTCATAATCGGCCTCGTTGTTCGAGTATGGGAAGGAGAATCTAACGCCATACTTGAAGGTCGCCCCCTCCGGGCTGATGAGGACTAAACCAGCACCAGAGCCATTGGCGTTGGAGGATCCGTCGACGTGGAGAAGCCACAGGGCGTTTGGTCTTGGATGTTTGGAGCAGTCCGGAGCGGAGCCATCTTCTAGGATAGTGCATTCAAGGAGGAAGTCGGCTAGGACCTGGGCTTTGATGGCCGGGCGAGGTTGATATCGGATATCATGCTCGCTTAATTCAACAGCCCACTTAACCATCCTTCCTGATGTCTTGGGGCGATGGACCACCGCCTTGATGGGCTGGTTAGTGAGGACCATCACAGAATGCACCTGGAAATATGGTCGCAACCTCCGAACCGATGTTATCAGGGCCAGCACCAGCTTCTCAATTCGGGTGTACCTTGTCTCGGCATCCCGGAGCAGTTTGCTGACATAGTAGATTGGCTTTTGGGTCTTCTTCTCTTCTCTGACCAAGACCGAGCTAATTGCGCCTTCTGAAACTACAAGGTACAAAAATAGCATCTCTCCCTGATTTGGGCTACTGAGGAGAGGCGGTGAGCCGAGATACTTCTTGAGGTCTTCAAATGATTTTTGGCATTCAGGAGTCTATTGAAAGTTCTTGGCAGATCGGAGAGCTTTGAAGAAAGGGAGGCTCCTCTCGGCCGACCGAGCCATGAAGCGGTTGAGGGCCGCAATCCTCACCGTCAGGCACTGGACCTCTTTAATGGATGTAGGGCACGCCATTTGCTGAAGGGCTTGAATCTTCTGCGGGTTGGCTTTGATGCCTTGCTGAGAAACCATAAAGCCCAGAAACTTTTTTGAGGTGACGCCGAAAGCACACTTTGTTGGATTGAGCTTCATCCGATACTTTCAGAGTCTCGCAAAGCTGTCTGAGAGGTCTTCGATATGTTGGGAAGCTTCCTTTCTTTTGACCAGCATGTCATCAACGTATACCTCCATGTTTCGACCAATTTGCTCCTTGAAGACCTTGTTTACTAGCCTTTGGTAGGTGGCTCCTGCGTTCTTCAGACCGAAAGGCATGACTCGGTAACAATAGGTACCTCGGTCAGTTATAAAGGTAGTCTTTTCTTCATCCTCGGGTGCCATCCAAATTTGGTTATAGCCTGAGTATGCGTCCATAAAGGTCAGCATCTGATGGCCAGAAGTGGCATCCATGAGCTGGTCGATCCGGGGGAGAGGGAAGCTGTCCTTCGGGCATGCTTTATTTAGGTCGGTGAAGTCGATGCAGATTCGCCATTTGCCGTTCGACTTTTTCACCATGACAACATTGGATAGCCGGCTCGGAAAATTTACCTCTCGAATGAAGTTTGCCTTGATGAGTTTGTCCACCTCCTCTTCAATTGCTCTCTACCGGTCAGGGGCAAAACTTCTTTTCTTTTGCTTCATGGGTCAAGACATCTCGTCCACATTAAGACGGTGGACAAGGATGTCCGGGCTGATCCCAGGCATATCTGAGGCTGACCAGGTGAAGACGTCAGCATTCCTTCGAAGGAAATTGATCAGCTCTAGCCGAATCTCCCCCTTCAGCAATGACCCGATCCTTATAGTTCGGTCATGCTGAACTTCGTCCAATGGCACCTCCTCCAGCTCTTCGGTTGGTTCTCCTCATTGCTCAGTAAAATCCTCCCGAGCGTCTAGCCCATCGACCTCGGGCAGTCTGGATAGCAGGCTGGTGATGAAACACTGCCGAGATATAGCTTGGCTTTCCTGAACTACGCCTACCCCTCGCTCGGTAGGAAACTTCATAACAAGATGCGGGATGGAGACGGCGGCTCTCAGGGACATTAGGCTGGGTCTTTCCAAGATTGCATTGTAGGGCGACCGAAGCCTGGTCACCAGGAAATCTGCATATACGGTGGCCATACGGGGCCAGGTCCCCGCACAAACTATCAAGGTGATGACCTCCTCCAGGATAATGACATCGTCGGTGAACCCCATTAGGGTGGAGTCCACGGCTCGGAGATTTTTCATGAAAAGTTTCATCTTCACAAACACATCGAGGTACAAAATGTTGACGGAGCTTCAACTATCAATGAGAATCCGGCTTACATCATAGTTGTTCAAATTAAGAGATACAACTAATGCATCATCGTGTGGGAACTGTATCCCCTGGAAGTCGTCATTGGAGAAGGAAAGCTCGTCAGGTCATGCTTTCTTCGGCATTGGACCTTCTTCATCGTCCCTCCCACCTGAAGGGCTACCAACCGCCTCAATCACATTAATGTGGCCAGTAACCAGAGGATTTGGAGGGGGAGGAGGTTGCTGCTGGGGCTCAGGTCGGCGATCGCCCCCATTTCTTGGCTCGGGGCTCCTCTAAACTGATCCAGTCTATCCTGTTGGATGAGTCTTTCGATCTCATTCTTCAGTTGCCAGCACTCTTCGGTGTCGTGGCCATGGTCGTGGTGGTAGCGGCAATATTTGGCGGGATCTCTCCGGGCCGCATTTCCTCTAAGAGGAGGAGGTCGAGGGAGCTGGCGCTCAATTTCCATGAGGATCTCCGCTCTTGGGACAGTGAGCGGAGTGAACCGGTGGAACCTCCTCAGCGGGCTCCGAGTGCAGTTCCTTGGCAGTGGCTGGGGAATCCTCTGGCGGCGAGGCGAACTTAGCCAACGAGCAGGTCGGTGCCTATCGGAGCCCTTGGGCTCCTTATTCTTTGGTAGCTTGGCTCGGGCAGCTCTCTGCGACTCTTCGACTCTGGCATACTTGTCTGCCAGGGCCACCATGTCGGAGAGGTTTGCAGGGTAGCTGACCTCCAGCGCCAGGTAAAAGCCGCTCTCCTTCAATACTCTGCCCGCTAGGGCGGACATGGCCACCTCATGATTAAGGTGGTCCACTTCTAGCATGGCCATGTTGAAACGGCCGAGGTACTTCTTCAGGGACTCCCATTCTCTCTGCTTAACTTCAGAGAGGGAGTCATATCTCCGTCGGTGGCGGTGGCTACTGACGAACTGGCTGATGAAAAGGTGGATCAGCTCGTCAAAAGAATTAACGAAACCTAGTTTCAAAGCATTGAACCAGGTTCGGGCAGATCCTCTGAGGGTAGAAGGAAAGGCTCGGCAGAGGATCGCATCTGATGCCCCGTGGAACATCATTATCGATTGGAAGCTGCTGAGATGGTCGTCGGGGTCGGAGGAGCCATGATAAGGCTCGATGGCAGGCAGCTTGACGTGGGAGGGAATCACTTCCTCAATGATCTTCGTAGAGAAGGGAATGCCCTGCTCTGCTTTATTCTGGAGCGGATGGGCTTGTTTGGCGGCGTCAAGCTCTTGACGCATTTGTTGGAGCTGGCGGCGGATCTCCTCGTCAGGAAGAGCAGAAGGTGCAGGACGAGGAGAATACTGAGACGATGTTGAATCATGGCGAGAATACACCGGAGAAGGAGATCAGGCCTGCCGAGATCTAGGGAGATCTTTGCTACGGGCTCGATGGGGAGCTGGCTCAGCTTCCTTGGGACGGCAAGGGGGGTCCGCACCCCATGCGGACTGAAAGAAGAAATCGCTGGATGAGCGAGGGCTGCTGTTGGGAATTGTATCCTAAAGCCAATCATTTGATGATTGTGCTAATGTAAATTGTGTATAAATTGATATATTAATAAAAGTTATTTGGCAGTTTATTCATTACAAGAACATCTTCTTATAACTCCTAATAGTAATGAAACCCTCAGGATCTTCCTTCACGATAAAGGAGGATTTATCTTTGAAGGTCCTTAAAAGAGTTCGCGACCAAATGATATACTATGACAGGGCTATATACTATCAATTATAGGATGTTGTATATCATATTTGTTGGTTGTCCTCTTAACCAAGGAGTGTATAGACACTAGTATGACATACAGGTGAAAGTATAGGAGTACATTTCACCGAACGTGACTAATTTTCGGATACTCTGCTTTCAAGAGTTAATCCGAGAAGATATGGGTATAAGTATCCTTTAGACCTGAAGATCACAATCGGTGACTTGCAAGCAACTCATTGTACTTAGGTGCCGGACCACTTGGATTTCTAATCCAGCTACAAAAGGTTACTGGGTGCAGTCAAGTACTTGTGGTAGTCAGTTGTGGATCAAGATGGAATTTAACCTATCCCGTTAAAAGGAGAAATGCTTGTGTTTCAATTTAGCAAACCTTGGCCAAGGCACTTCATGTGAAAGTCACATGATCACTAAAATTGAAATCACTTTATGGATTCGCTGTTTAGAGTTGACAGGCTCTTAAGCCATCCTTAGCATTTGTGGTCAAAAGGATGAATTATACGGTAACTGTTTCTTAGGGTTCTTGGAGTTTGCTCGGCAACTCTTCGACCTATCTGAACGTTGGGTTCCATTGTTAGATGGGCACATCGATTAGTATAGAAAGTTGTTTCTATGCTACCGGCTTAGGTTCAAACCTAGAGAGTCACACGCATAGAAGTTTCCTAGGAAATCTATTTGCTGATCAATGATTGAGAATCGTATATGATTTAATTAATCAATTTGATTGATTGAATTATCTCAATTGGGTTAAGCATAAGTGAATAGGATTCAATTTGGTTTAAGTCTATTAGAAGGACTAATCGATTTCAAATATTGATTTGAAATTAGACTTGATTTGGATTTAAATAGATTCAAGACTAGCCAAATTTGATTTGGGCTAGGACCATGATCTATGTGGGTTCAGTCCAATAAATTCAGATCAGATTAAACCATCACATAAACCCAAACCTCTCGCATAAGTATCTCACATGATGAGATAACTAATGTCTGAGAGATTAAATTCTCATTTAGAATTTAATGTATTAATTTAATCCTCTCCAAACCATTTCCATCAGAATTCTAAATGTTAGAATTAAAGTGGAATTAATGTGCCTCTTTGAATCAACCAGGCGATGGAATTCTAAGTGTTAGAATTCACATCTCTTTAGTTCTCACCGACGTCGAAATTAACAAAACGCCACATCTCCTTGGTTTTCACCGAACGTCGGAATTAACCAAGCGCCATGGCTCTTTGGTTCGGTGTCTCTTTGCTTTTTTCCAAACGATGGAATTCTTAATGTCAGAATTCAATGGGCAAACTGAAATGAGACTATAAATAGAGCATATCCCTCACCAGATTACACAGAACAACAACATACGACATGTTGTGGATTGTAATTCTAAAAAGGTTAAAATAGAAAATCTTGGTGATTATGGTGTTAGCAAAAGCTTGGTGGATCTTGGAGGAAGATTCAAGTGGGAGGATTCAAGATCAGCAAAGTCATTTTTTTCGCGAGCTAGCACTCTCAAAAATCCGATCATTCGGGGCTTCGCGTGGACGATACTAGAGGCCGGACGATTGAACGGCTGTAGAGCACAAAAGGATTTACCAACTACCCTTAAGGTAAGTGATATGATCCCTAAACCTTAAGGCATGATTCAAGGCAAGAAGTATGACTTCTTACATTGAGGATCAAGATATGATCTTGATGATTATTTATATGCATATTTTAGATCAAGCGATCCTATATATAAGGAAAAGATATGATCTTGATGCATATTAGATAGATTAATATGTAATCTTTTAGCTTCCGCATTGATAATAGCTATCAAATTTTAAAAATATGCATGCCTCGGAGTTTATTTCTCCCTACAGCTGCATCCTCCTCAGGAGGGTGAGGAGTATGAATAGCCGGACGGGGGGCTTCAGAGTGCCCTTGAATCAGGTGGGCCAGAGCTTGAACTTGCTGGACCAGTAAGGCGAACTAGTCCTGGGTCATCGGAGCCGCCGGCGGCGATGGGGTCTCGACTGGCGATGGTGGCGGCACGACATTGCTCACTGGATCAGGCCTTTGAGAGGTGACCTGATCTCGGACTTCGGAGGTAGCCTTTTTTCGGTTGGCCATGGGAGGAGTTCTCTTGCAGACTGAGATCCTTGTCTCTCGGATCACAAGTTTTCAAGGACTTGAGGGCCCTTCCTCTAGCGCCAATCTGTTGCTGCTAAATATATCCTCTGACTCGGGTGCGATCGGGCTTACTCCTAGGCAGACTTGCAAAACAGTCATCATACGAGAGGCGTTGGGGGTGGCCCTCTGCGGAAGACCCTCCGACGCTCAAGTCAGTGGAGATCGGTAATCAACAGAAATGAGGAGAAGGCTCTCGCTGAAGAGTTCCTCCAAAGGCTCTAAGCAGAGCGCTAATGGAGGAAGCGAAGGCAGAGAGAGAGAGAGAGATTGCCGGTGAGCGAATGTGCGCATAGGAGATGGCATACCTGAGGGGATCTGAGGTTGTGGTATTTATAGAGGGTCACCTGGTTGCCTTGGAGCGTCGTGGGTCCAAAAGCCGTTGAGATCCGAATCTAGTTTGTTATGAGATCGGTAGGATTCGTATCTAGTCAGTTAGAGGATCGACGGCTGGGAGAGCTTGTTGATGTCTCGAGATTTGGTGGGGGCATAGGCTCCAGGGTTCTAGGCCACTTTCAGATATGATTCCTATTTGGAATCTTACTATTGTAAGTTCTCCCATGCCAAATTCCATAGAGGTATATGGATCGCTCGGGCCAGGCCGAGCGGTAGGAAGGGACCAGCTAGAAAAGCTGGGCAATGGGAGTAGCTCGGCCAGGGAGGCCGAAAGACGAAATGGCTCGACCAGCGAGACTGAGAGATGACAAAGCTCGGCTGGGGCCGAGAGACGATAGCTCGACTCGAGGGGCCGAGAGATGGGATAGCTTGGCTAGGGCCGAGAGATGAGATAGCTCGGCTAGGGCCGAGAGACGAAAGCTCGACAGGGGCCGAGGGACAAAACTCGATTGGGGCCAAGAAACGAGATAGCTCGGCTAGGGCCGAGAAACGAGATAGCTCGTGTTGGGGAGATTGTTGAAAAATCATATACCCCAATCTTATTGATTTTGATGATTACCAAAAGCCATGAATATGTCAAAAGATGTAATGAGTTTATTTACATGAGCAATGAATTTATTTTGAACAATCAATGAGAATGTTAAAGTTGACTTTAATCATTTTGAAAGTAACTTCAAGCTCAATGTTTAAGCTTTCAAAAAGAAATTCAATACTTCATATTTAATCAATGAGTTTTTGGAATTCTTGAATTATTCTTAATGTCAATTTTATTGAATTCAAGTCAAAACAATGATTTAAAATGAATCTGGAATGATTTTAAAGTCAATCAGAAAACTTTCTGATTTTTGATACGTTCCGGAGCCGACTCTTGAGTTTCAGAGTCGACTCCCCTCAGAGAACAGAAATGTCTATCTGTCTCGAGTCGACCCACGTAATTTCACGAGTCGACCCCCGATTCTGTCGAGCCGACTCCATGACTGTGCGAGTCGACTCCGCTCAGACACCAGAGGTGTATTTTTCTGAGCACTTCGCGAGTCGACCCCAACTTTTCATGAGTCGACCCCCGACTTTCAGGAGTCGACACTTTACTTTTGGTGAGTCGACCCTTGACTTTCTAAACATTTCTATTTTTAGTATCACGACCTCGAGCCGACTCGGAAAAAGCATGAGTCGACTCCAGCAAATCTGGGCGAAATTTTTCCGGATGCCAACTCAGCTCAACGGTAAGATTTTTGATTAACGGCTATTTTTCTTTGTTTCTAACGGCTATATTTTTGCAGAATCTATAAATAGAGAAGCCGTTTTCAAATCAAATAGAGACAAAAGAGAGATATTTATTTCAAGAGAAAGAAAAGAAAAATAAAAAAAACAGAGCTTCAGTTGAAAAAATCCGTGATTCAAAATAGAGTGAAAGAAAGAGTGTGAAATCAAAGGAAGTTCCTTCTGTGTTCAAGCTCAAATCCAAGGAAGCTTCAGAAGAAAATCCAAGTGCTATTCAAGAGCATCTCAAGAGATTTTCAACACTCAAAGAAAAGAGGAAAAGCCCAAATCAACTCCAACACACATTCCGTGAAGAATCCAGCTGAGGCCTGGTTCTACACTTCAAAGGAGTTGAAGAAAAGAAGAAAAGCTCAAAGCCAACCAACTGCAAATCAGGCTTATCTAAACTCTATTCTTACATTTGTTTATCTGCTCATTAAGGAGCCTTGTAACTAAAAACAATATTTATTCTTTGTGTCTAGCTCAATCTGGGGGATTGAACTAGAGGAGGTAGTCTTACCTCAGTTCAAGCTTGGTTAAGCTTGGGTTAGGGTTTTTGTGCTGGTGAGCCCTTGAAAACCAGCTGGGTTCGTTGTGCGCCCGGGAAAACAACAAGTTTGAGTTGTGAGCTTGTAAAACAACTCTGCTGTAATCTAGGGTGATTATAGTGTGGACCCAAGTGAATCTTGGGAGTGGACGTAGGTGTTGGATACACCGAACCACTATAAACTCTTTGTGTTTGCCGTGTTTATTGTCTCTTCCTCTATCTCTGTTTTATTCACTGCAATTGTATTTACTTTGCATTGCCTTCATTCATCTCAAGCTAAATAATTTAAAAGGCTAATTTTTAAAGAACCCAATTCACCCCCCCCCTCTTGGGTTGTCATCTGGGCCAACAATTGGTATCAGAGCTAGTGCTCATTAGATTTTGATCACACGATCAAGAGCTAAAGTTCCAAATGGCAACACAAGTTGGTTCTTTTGCTGAAGGTCATTCTACGAATAGACCTCCACTTTTTAATGGCTCAAATTATTCTTATTGGAAAGCTAGAATGAGGATATTCATTCAAGCTTCTGATTATGAGCTATGGGGTGTTATAATCAATGGACCTAGTACACCCACACATGTTATAGATGGCACTATTGTTCCTAAGCCCGAAAGGGACTGGAATGATAATGATAGGAAAATGGCACAGCTTAATGCTAAGGCCATGAATGTTTTATATTGCTCCTTAGATGCTAATGAATTCAATAGAATCTCCACATGTAATTCCGCAAAGGAGATTTGGGATAGATTAGAGGTTACCCATGAGGGTACCAATCAAGTAAAAGAATCTAAAATTAATATTCTTGTTCATAAATATGAATTATTTAGCATGGAACAATCTGAAACCATTGCATGCATGTACACTAGATTCACTGATATTGTAAATGGTTTGAAAAGTCTTGGTAAGACATATACTAACTCTGAACTTGTTCGAAAAATTCTTAGGTCTTTACCAAGATCATGGGAAGCAAAAATGACTGCAATCCAAGAAGCTAAGGACCTCAACACTTTACCCTTAGAGGAGCTTCTAGGATCCTTATGACCCATGAGCTGACTATGAGGCAGCATGTTGAGGAGGATTCAAAGAAAAAGAAAGTAATTGCCCTCAAAGCTGCAAAAGAAGAAGAGAGCAGCAGTGATGATGATGATGATAATGATGAAGAGACTGCTCTCTTAGCAAAGAAATTTAAAGATTTATGAGGAGAAAGAAACCCTTCCACAAGAAAAAATTTGGAGCTAAGTGGGAAGGAGAAAAGGATAAAAATAAGGACAAGGACAAAGAAAAAGAGAAAGACCCCTTGACTTGCTATGAGTGTAATAAACCGGGGCACTTTAGGAATGAATGTCCTAGATTGAAGAAAGCCTACAAAAAGAAAAAGAAGGCTTATATGGCGACTTGGAGTGACAGCGAGGAATCTTCTTCCGAAGAAGAAGAACAAAAGGAAGTCGCAAACGTATGCTTTATGGCGGACGACAACGATGAGGTAAGTTCCGACAACCCTTGCGATGAATTTGCTTTTGATGAACTTTTTGATGCCTTTAATGAACTTGTTGGGATTTCAAAGTTTTGAAAAAGAAATACAAGATTTTGAAAAATGAAAACTTAACTTTCATTCAAGAAAAGGAAAATCTTAACAATGAAATTAAGAAACTTAAATCTGAAAATGAAATTTTAATGAATGAAAAGGAATCAATCTCAAATGAAAAAGATAAACTAAAGAATGAGGTTGAAAAACATAAAAACATAGTTGATAAGTTTACATTAAGTTCAATTAAATTAGACATGTTATTAAATAGTCAAAAAGCAGTTTTTGACAAAGCCGGATTAGGATATAACACTTTAAGAAAACAAAAATCACTTAAAAATATTTTTGTAAGTGCTGGCCAAAGTAATTTTACATGCTTTAAATGTAATCAAACAGGACATAAATCTTATGAATGTAAAATTCTGAAACCTAATAAAAACTTAAATGTTAAAGGAAAGAAAATATGGGTTCCGAAAGGAACAATATTTGTTGGTACTAACCATGAAGGACCCAAGAAAGCTTGGGTACCTAAACATAAAGTCTGATTCATTGCAGGAATGTCTTGTGGCCAAGAGATCAAAGAGAAAGTGGTATCTTGATAGTGGCTGCTCAAGACATATGACGGGTGACAAAGAAGAATTCATCACCCTAGAAGAAAAGAAAGGAGGAGTTGTTACATTTGGCGACAATGGCAAAGGCCAAATCTTGGGGTTTGGTAACATTCAAATAACTCCCTCCACATTTATTGAAAATGTACTTTATGTTGATGGTTTAAAACATAACTTAATAAGTATAAGTCAATTGTGTGACAAAGGTTTTAAAGTATCTTTGAATCTTCTTTATGCACTGTAGCTAATCCCATTGATAATAGCATTGTTTTTATTGGAAATAGAAATGGCAATGTATACATGATTGATTTAGACAAATTGTCTACTAATAATCATTGCTTAGTTGCAAATAATGCTAATATGAATGAGATTGGTTGGTTGTGGCATCGAAGATTAGGTCACGCAAGCACACACTGATTTCAAAACTAATTAGAATGGATTTAGTAAAAGGTTTACCTAAATTAGATTTTGAAAATAACAAAATATGTGATGCATGTCAGTTTGGAAAACAAACGAGAAGTTCTTTCAAATCTAAAAATATTGTTTCAACTTCTAGGCCTTTAGAGCTACTTCACATGGACCTTTTTGGACCAACTAGAACCACAAGTCTAGGAGGAAAGAAATATGGTCTTGTGATAGTAGATGATTACTCTAGATTCACTTGGGTAATGTTTTTAGCTCACAAAGATGAGACTTTCTCGATATTCATGAAATTCTTCAAGAAAGTAACAAATGAGAAAAACACTACCATAGTGTCTCTAAGAAGTGATCATGGAACTGAATTTGAAAATCACTTATTTGAAAGTTTTTGCAATGAAAATGGTATTAATCATAACTTTTCAGCACCTAGGACCCCACAACAAAATGGTGTAGTTGAAAGGAAAAATAGGACTCTAGAAGACATGGCCCGTACCATGCTATGTGAAAGTAAACTCCCGAAATACTTTTGGGCGGAAGCTATTAACACAGCATGTTACATCTTAAATAGAGCTTTAATAAGACCTATTTTAAAGAAAACACCTTATGAATTATGGCATGATAGAAAACCCAATATAAAATATTTTCATGCATTTGGTTGTAAATGTTTTGTTCACAATAATGGTAAAAATAATTTAGGCAAATTTGATGCTAAATCTGATGAAGGAATATTCTTAGGATACTCAATAACTAGTAAAGCATATAGAGTATTTAACAAGAAAACTTTAGTTGTTGAAGAATCAATTCATGTAGTTTTTGATGAATCTTTAGCAACTCGTTCTGAAAAATTTGATGATGAAGAAGATACAAACATAATTGAAAAAGATCTTGAAAAATTAAATATTGATGTATCTTTAGATCAAGATCAAGACGCTAAAGATAATGATTCACCTAAGGATGATGATACTAACGCTAATCATAATGATGTAGATCTACCTAGGGATTGGAGATATGCTTATAGTCACCCTAAGGAATTGATTATAGGTGATCCATCTCAAGGAATAAGAACTAGATCATCTATGAGAAATATTAGTAATCATCTTGCATTTGTATCACAAATTGAACCTAAAACTATTGAAGAAGCTGAAAAAGATAATAATTGGATGTTAGCAATGCAAGAAGAATTAAATCAATTTACAAGAAATAATGTATGGACCTTAGTTGAAAGACCTAAAAATCATTCGTTATAGGATCAAAATGGATATACAGAAATAAACTAGATGAAAATGGCATAGTAATTAGAAACAAAGCTAGATTAGTTGCAAAAGGATATAATCAAGAAGAAGGCATTGATTTTGATGAAACCTTTGCACCTGTAGCTAGATTAGAAGCCATTAGACTATTACTTGCATTTGCATGTCATATGAATTTTAACTTATTTCAAATGGATGTAAAAAGTGCATTTTTAAATGGATTTATAAATGAAGAAGTATATGTAGAACAACCACCAGGTTTTGAAGATCACGAATTTTCAAATCACGTTTTTAAATTGCACAAAGCATTATATGGTTTGAAACAAGCACCTAGAGCTTGGTATGATAGATTAAGTAAATTCTTAATTGAAAATGATTTTATAAGAGGAAATGTTGATAAAACTTGTTTTTGAAAAGAAAAGGTAAAGATTTATTAGTAGTTCAAATATATGTTGATGATATTATTTTTGGTGCTACTAACAATACTCTATGTCAAGAGTTTGCCAAGTTAATGCAGGGCGAATTTGAAATGAGCATGATGGGAGAACTCAACTTCTTCCTTGGACTCCAAATCAAACAAAGCAAAGAGGGAATCTTTATCAACCAAACAAAATACACAAGAGAAATCCTAAAGAAGTTTGGTATGGAATCAATTAAACCCCTCGGAACACCAATGAGTCCTTCATGCAAGCTGGACAAAGATGAAGAAGGTAAGAAGATTGATCAGAAATATTATCGAGGTATAATCGGATCCCTACTTTACTTAACTGCAAGTAGACCAGATATAATGTTTGCTGTTTGCTTATGTGCTAGATTTCAGTCAGAACCTAAAGAATCACATTTAATTGCTGTTAAAAGAATACTAAGATATGTAAGTGGAACAAAAAATGTAGGTTTATGGTATTCTAGAGACTCCACATTAAATCTGATTGCATACACTGATTCTGATTATGCTGGATGTAAGTTAGATAGAAAAAGCACAAGTGGTGCATGCCAATTCTTAGGAAGTAACTTAATCTCATGGTTTAGCAAAAAGCAAAATTCAGTTGCATTATCAACTACTGAAGCTGAATATGTAGCAGCTGGAAGTTGCTGTGCTCAAATCCTATGGATTAAGCGACAACTTGAAGACTATGGTATCACACTTGATAAAACACCTATAAGATGTGATAACACAAGTGCAATTAATCTAACAAAGAATCCAATTCAACATTCAAGAACCAAACACATAGAAATTAGATATCATTTTATAAGAGAACATGTAGCAAATAATGAAATATGTCTTGATTATGTTAACACTGAAGAACAATTAGCAGACATATTTACAAAACCTTTAAGTGAAGAAAGATTCTGTTATCTTAGAGGAGAGTTAGGGATTTGTGATCCATTAGAATGAATTTGAAACCCCTAAGGAAATTTTATCTAAGATTCTTTCAAATCCTTGATCTTTAAGGAAATCTTATCTAGAATTCATATCTAATTGATCCATTCATATTCAATGATTATTTTATCAATTTTCATGATCAAATTCCGGACACATTTCAGAAATTTCATGTTTTTGCTCTGAAATGGTCTCGGAGCCGACTCGGTGCGTATCGGAGTCGACTCCTGGTTTCGACTGAAACTCTCGGGTCGACCCCTTCTCGGCGCGAGTCGACTCCACTTCGGGATGGTTTTCTGTGACTGTCCGGAGTCGACCCCTTGCTTTGCGCGAGCCGACTCGAAGTGGTCCCAGGTTGATTTATCTAGGGCAGAGTCGACTCGCCGTTCATTTCAAACTTCCAATCTCTCAAAATACTCTCTCCAAAATATCCAGACCTTCCAAATTCCCAAATCACTGATTAATCCTTCCAATCAACCAATGGCACCCAAAACTCGAGGTTCCAATCTTGCTGCGGCCGGTGTGAAGAGGAAGAGAGCCGTGAGGAAGACGGTGAGGCGTCCGGTGCGTGAGCCTTCTCCAAGCACGGATTCTACTTCATCATCTTCAACCCCCAATGCTTCTCCAGCCACTGCTCCTTCTCAGGTAGATAGATTAGCAGATAGAATCATTACCACGGGTAGAAAAGTGGATTTTGAACTTTTTGAGGCAGAGGGATTTTTATTAGGGAGACAATTGATAGAAATGGGATGGGAGAAGATCTGTTCACTGGATTGCCCTACTTATCCCGCTCTTGTAAAGGAGTTTTATAAGAACTTGTCGAGAGGAGATCATGGTCTCATAAGCACTGTAGAGGAAATAGGATCTCAGTGACTGTAGAGCTTCTGTCAAGACTATTGGATCTACCCTTATCAGGAACTGCCACATTTTCTTCTGAAGACCGAAGCCCTGCTCTTGCTAGATTACTTAACCGAGAAGTTGTCGGTTTTGAGGAGTTTTTGCCAACCAATTATCCCTAGAACTGAGATTGCTTCATAACATTGCAGTAGGATACTTTTTCCCAAAATAGGAAGATTTGATTATGTATCTGAAAGGGACATTTTGTGATGGATGCTATTGTTACGGGCAAACCAATAACCTTCCCAGTATGATTCTTTGGTATATTGCTGACTGTGGAGGAAAGAGAAATCTAGCTTGCCCTATGGTATGATCCTCACCAAGATCTTCCAGAGTCAAGGAATTGTTATTTCTGACAGTGAGCCAATGAGGAACCTGAGGCATACAGACTTTTACAGCTTGGCCACCATTCATCGGATGGGTTTTATTAAGAAAATGGAATATGGGAGAGGAAAGGATTAGTAGAAGATAGAGCTGAGGATGCTGAGGCACCAGGTCCATCAGTTAGACACTCTTCACCTGCACCTCCGAGCCCTCCTACTTCTGCACCTGCTCCTACCCCGCTCAGTTTTGATCAAGCTTCATCCTCTTCTGCTGGCTTCTCAGATCTACAATTAAAGCAACTCAAAGGACTTTTAGATGATCAGTCAGAGAAATTAAAGTCAGAGTTTGAATATAAGTTCATGAACCTAAAGGAGACTCTATATTCTTTGGATGAGAATCACTAAAATTGAGTCTACTCTCAGCACTTCTTCAAAGTCTTTAAGTGGAGATCTCAAGAACATTTTTGAAGAACTTAAAGATATTTGCGGAGATGGCGAAACCTACTCTAAGTGCAATGCGGAGCTTCAAGACAAATTTTGACTGCTTGCACCTTTGTAGATGAAGGCTAAAAGACTATGTAAAAATCCAATCAGATGGAATGAAGAACATAGTTGATCATTTGACTAGGATTGTTAGAACTCATTTCTAATGTATTAGATTTTCAATCCTTGCTATGTATTGAAGTTATTGTTATGTTTACATTTTGGTATCAATGTATTAGACACTTTGATGTATTGATGAAATGAAATGAATTTTTTTTGACTCAATGTATTTCTTTATTATCAACGAATGAATGAATGTTTATGCTTCTCTACCTTTTTGTTGATAACAAAAAAGGGGGAGAGTTTTATAGTTTTATGATATGCATATGAGAAAATCAATTAATCAATGAGATAATTAATTGAATGATTAAGTTTCATAGGGGGAGCTACCTCATTCAGGGGGAGCCTAAGCCTATTTATGAAATCAAAATAAATTCACAAATCAATCATGCATAAACTCAATGTTTTTGTCATCATCAAAAAGGGGGAGATTGTTGGAAGATTATTGAAAAATTATATGCCCCAATCCTTTTGATTTTGATGATTACCAAAAGCCATGAGTATGTAAAAGATGTAATGAGTTTATTTACATGTGCAATGAATTTATTTTGAACAATCAATGAGAATGTTAAAGTTTGACATTAATCATTTTGAAAGTAACTTTAAGCTCAATGTTTAAGCTTTCAAAAAGAAATTTTATAATTCATAGATTAATCAATGAGTTTTTGGAATACTTCTTGAATTAATTCTTAATGTCAATTTTATTGAATTCAAGTCAAAACAATGATTTAAAATGAATCTGGAACGATTTTAAAGTCAATCAGAAAACTTTCTGATTTTTGATACGTTCCGGAGCCGACTCTTGAGTTTCAGAGTCGACTCCCCTCAGAGAACAGAAATGTCTATCTGTCTCGAGTCGACCCACGTAATTTCACGAGTCGACCCCCGATTCTGTCGAGCCGACTCCATGACTGTGCGAGTCGACTCCGCTCAGACACCAGAGGTGTGTTTTTCTGAGCACTTCGCGAGTCGACCCCAACTTTTCATGAGTCGACCCCCGACTTTCAGGAGTCGACACTTTACTTTTGGTGAGTCGACCCTTGACTTTCTAAACATTTCTATTTTTAGTATCACGACCTCGAGCCGACTCGGGAAAAGCATGAGTCGACTCCAGCAAATCTGGGCGAAATTTTTCGGATGCCAACTCAGCTCAACGGTAAGATTTTTGATTAACGGCTATTTTTCTTTGTCTCTAACGGCTATATTTTTGCAGAATCTATAAATAGAGAAGCCGTTTTCAAATCAAAAGAGACAAAAGAGAGATATTTATTTCAAGAGAAAAGAAGAGAAAAATCGAAAAAAACAGAGCTTCAGTTGAAAAAATCCGTGATTCAAAATAGAGTGAAAGAAAGAGTGTGAAATCAAAGGAAGTTCCTTCTGTGTTCAAGCTCAAATCCAAGGAAGCTTCAGAAGAAAATCCAAGTGCTATTCAAGAGCATCTCAAGAGATTTTCAACACTCAAAGAAAAGAGGAAAAGCCCAAATCAACTCCAACACACATTCCGTGAAGAATCCAAGCTGAGGCCTGGTTCTACACTTCAAAGGAGTTGAAGAAAAGAAGAAAAGCTCAAAGCCAACCAACTGCAAATCAGGCTTATCTAAACTCTATTCTTACATTTGTTTATCTGCTCATTAAGGAGCCTTGTAACTAAACAACAATATTTATTCTTTGTGTCTAGCTCAATCTGGGGGATTGAACTAGAGGAGGTAGTCTTACCTCAGTTCAAGCTTGGTTAAGCTTGGGTTAGGGTTTTTGTGCTGGTGAGCCCTTGAAAACCAGCTGGGTTCGTTGTGCGCCCGGGAAAACAACAAGTTTGAGTTGTGAGCTTGTAAAACAACTCTGCTGTAATCTAGGGTGATTATAGTGTGGACCCAAGTGAATCTTGGGAGTGGACGTAGGTGTTGGATACACCGAACCACTATAAAATCTTTGTGTTTGCCGTGTTCATTGTCTCTTTCTCTATCTCTGTTTTATTCACTGCAATTGTATTTACTTTGCTATTGCCTTCATTCTTCTCAAGCTAAATATTTTTAAAAGGCTAATTTTTAAAGAACCCAATTCACCCCCCCTCCTCTTGGGTTGTCATTTGGGCCAACAGCTCGGCTAGGGCCGAGAGATGAAATAGCTCGGCTAGGGCCGAGGGATGAAAGCTCGGCTGGGGTCGAGAAATGAGATAGCTCGGCTAGGCCCGAGAGATGAGATAGCTCGGCTAGGACTGAGAGATGAGAGAGCTCGGCTAGGACCGAGAGATGAGAGCTCGGCAGGGGCCGAGGGACAAAAGCTCGGCTCGAGGGGCCAAAAGACGTAATCCGCCGCTTGAGAATCCTTGGCTCGGTGAGGGGCTAAGGCGCCCTGACTTACCGAGGCTGACTTATCTCTAGCGGATGTCGCACAGCGAGCAGAAATCAGGGCTACCTTAGCCACGTACACGATTATTGACGCATAGCGATTTTACCCCTCAACAGAACCAATTCAACCCTTCTGAATAAAATCATGTGGCATTTACATGTTCATATAGATCTTAGCGCAAGAAGAGATGAAGATCACTAGGGCTTTTGGTGCTAATGGTTTTTGTGATTATGCATCCCTCACATGATCTTCTTTCTTATTTAAGTGTTGCTCTACTTTATGTCAAGAAAATTTTGAGGTGGAGAGAGGTTGAGAGAGGACTCATATTAAGTTGGTCAATAAACCATATGAAGGGATAGAGAGGCAGAAAAAATAGAGGTCTTAAGACAAGGGTGGTATTATGAAATAAAAACAAAACTCTTATGAGTGCTTAAGCTGACATGTGTTTATTCTAACATCATATATGCATTAAAAAGATCTTATATTCTTATGCAAAATCAAAATATCAAAATATTACTTTTAAAATAGCCCAAAATCTCACTTAAAAAACTAGTTGGAATGTATTATTTGGGTTCTTTAATCCTGTATAAGTATTCAAGGCTTTTCTATTCATAATTGATGTGAGGTTAGACATCAACAACATGAGCTTTCATACCTTCACCATTCTCTTAAATAATTTCATCTATTTTTAAATTGCTGCCAACTCGAAAGTTAGACATCACCAGCATAAGCTCTCCTTCACCATTTTTTTAAATAATTTCATCTATTTTTAGATTACTGCCAATGCAGTTCTGCATGGTCTTAAAAACTTGAATGCAAGTTAATTGGTAGTAGATGAACCTGACTCTTAAGCCATTCAAACTTCTCTTTTACAATTGATGTGAGAATATTAAAATAGCTCAGAATCTCCTTACAAAACTAGTTGGAATGAATTATTTAGGTTTTTGATCCTATATAAGTGCTAAAGGCTTTTCTATTCATAGTTGATGTGAGGTTAGGCATCGCCAGCATGAGCTCTCATACCTTCGCCATTCTCTTAAATAATTTCATCTATTTTTAGATTGATGCCAACTCGGATCCAGGTTAGACATCACCAGCATGAGCTCTCCTTCACCATTCTTTTAAATAATTTCATCTATTTTTAGATTGCTACCAATACGGATCCGCATGGTTTTAAAAACTCGAATGCAAGTTAATTGGTAGTAGATGAACTTAACTTATAAGCCATTCAAACTTTTCTTTTACAATTGATGTGAGACTATTAAAATAACCTAGACTCTCACTTAAAAAAACTAGTTGGAACATGTTATTTGGGTTCTTTGATCCTGTATAAGTACCTAAGGCTTTTCTATTTATAGTTGATGTGAGGTTAGACATCACTAGCATGAGCTCTCATACCTTCATCATTTTCTTAAATAATTTCATCTATTTTTAGATTATTGCCAACTCGGATCCAGGTTAGGCATCACCACCATGAGCTTTCCTTCACCATTCTTTTAAATAATTTGATCTATTTTTAGATTGCTGCTAATGCGAATCAACATGGTCTTAAAAACTCGAATGCAAGTTAATTGGTAGTAGATGAACTTAACTTATAAGCCATTCAAACTTTTTTTTATAATTAATGTAAATTTTTTTTTGAGATATTACAAATTTATTACACAAGCATATGGTAATGGGTCTTGAACGAAAAGTTCTTTAAAGCATCTACTCCAAAGGGAACTTAATAAAACCAAACCCCATCGCTTTTAATGACTCTAGAGGCTAAATAAAATGAAAAGTTTGCATCCATCAGTGCTTGATGACTAAACATTTCAACCACAATCATGTGTTGGGTCAAGCGGTAAAAAATAAAAAATAAAAAACCCAGTCAAAAATCCAAGGGATTTCAGAAAAAATATATAAAAAGGCAAGAACGATTCACTACAAGAAATAGTATAATAGTGACAAAAATTTCCATCACTATTCCGTCACAAACTGGGTTTAGTGATGGATTAGTGACGAAAATATTATCATCACCATTTTTGCCGTCACTAAATTTAGTGACGAAAGAGATCCATCACAAAATAATAGTGATGGATTTGTGATGAAATATTTCATCAAAAATTTATGACGGAACATATTTTCCGTCACTAAATTGTGACGGATTAGTGATGGACTATCCATCACGCATTATTCCATCACTATTCCGTCACAAATATTTTCATCACTATTCCATCATAATTTAGTGACGGATTAGTGACGAAAGAATCCATTAATCATTTGTTATTGTTCCATCACTAATCAATCACTAATATTTTCGTCACTAATCCGTCACTATTATTTCTATCAGAAATCCATCACTAATCCATCATTAACCTAATAAAATTTCATCAAATTTTTATTCTTATAAATTTAAAATTATTTTTAAATTATAATATATTTAATGCATTCTAATGAAAATTTAAATTTAAGAATAAAAAATGCACTTCATAAAATAAGATAAATATATCTGTATACATCAACAATACTAATGTTTTATACATTAGACATCAAATTATTAAGATATCTTCAGCTGCCTTAGGGACTCTACACTTGAGAAATGTACATCTAAAGCAATCCTTTGAACACCATTTACTAGCTTCCTCTAGTCTGAAGTGAACAATGCTAGTGTGTGACGTCCACCTGCAGCTACTGAAGCAATCCTCACTTCCGTGTTAAGTATCACTAGACATGTAGGAGCTGAAAGAGTTTCATCACCAGATGTTGGGCTCTCATGTCCAAGCTTAGATGAAGACAATCTTCTGCGCTTTGTGCTTTCCTTCCCACTTCTACTCTCATGACCAGATGCATCATTTGAATATGACATCAATAAACTTCAAGTGCCCCATCAATCGGTTATTGCGCATCGAGTTCTTCTTCTTTTTGTAAGGTAATCTGATCACAGAAGGTTTATTTGTCTTCCCTGCCAATCACAAGAGCCAGATATCAAGGTTAACATTGAAAGACTAAAATCTGCAACCTTTGCAGTCAAATTTTCCTCCAAAAGAATATTGGTGGACTTAACATCTCTGTGTATTATTGGCGGATTAGCAAGCTCATGAACTGTAACGATTGCTTACAGTACGGCAATTTTAAGTCAAATTTTCCTCCAAAAGACTGCAGATGGTACCCTAGCAGAGCAACTTGTGATAATTTTAAGTTAAGAATATTTGATTGTAACGATTGCTTACAGTACGGCGAGGCTCGGAAGATCGGTAATATTGGAAGGAACTGGACCGCTCAGAATGTTATTATCAAGACGGCTGTCACAAGAAGGCAAATCACAATTATCTGTTGACTTTATTTGATGGAATCTAGTTAAAAGAAGATGAAAAATGGATGATGATAGTAGGACAATAATTTATCTTGCTAAAGAATACTTACTGATCCGTAAGTGTCTTCACCAATCCTATGGACTTTGGAATTGTCCCATTAAGTTTGTTTCCATCAAGGAGTCTGCGCGCAAGGAATCATCAGGACACAGAAGAAATGCAGAATTATAGAAGGAAACTTGCAATGGGTAGTTTGCGGCTTACACATGTAATATCCTCATGCTAGAGTTGAAAAGATTTTCTGGGATGGGGCCAGAAAACTGATTATTGTTGAGATGGCTGTCATGCAGGTAAAATAGAAGCTCATTGCACATATTATTCACATGATTTCTTTTAAAATTTATCCAAGGGCTATTGAATAGTGACTCACAAGTGCTCTGCTTTGAGAAGTTGATTCAAGCCTGGAGCATCATCCGTTGAGACTGGGAGAGATCCCGTTAATTGATTGTCTCCCAGGTCCAGCCACAAGAGATTGGAAAGCCTACCCAGCGAGGCAGGTATCTCGCTAGAGAACTTGTTCAAGTTCAGAAACCTGGGAATGGTAGTCAAAAAGTTGAGGAAAAAAAGTCAAATACTTGCAACTCAAAAAACCAACAGATCATAGGCATTATCCCTGAAAGCTAACATTAGATCAGGACAAGTTTAAGACAAAACTGATAGGTTTCATAAAGCTTCAAGGAAACAAAGATTTTGTAAAGGAAATGGTCTATTATGGATCTTAAGCTCACAAAGTGAGTAGATTTCAATTATACTACCAACAATTTGATGGTTTCCAGTGTAATAAAGGAAATTTACAATAAGCCTGATGACATTAGATGTGTAATGAAGGCAATAATAAGGTTGCTTCAACAAAAGGGGCACAGTTTTTCTGTTCGAGGGTGAAGAATATGAAGGGAAAATCCAAAGATTGCACAGACAGTTTGTGAGTATGGATATAAAGAAGTTGGTAGTAAAAGAAATGGCAATTGTAATGACAATAACAGTGATGACTACGGTGCTGGCAGTGGTGGTGGTGATGGTGACCATGGTGATAACAATAAAGCCAACACAAGTAGCTATAATAAATTTAATTGCCTATGGTTATAATTAAGTAATTATATTAATGATAGAATGATGTACTCGAACCTCCTGAGCTACTTTACTGAAATGTAGAAAAATAGTGATCAAGTCTTGCTTGACTCATTAAACAAGATATGAAGGTACAAGCATCACAGAGAGAGAGAGAGAGAGAGAGAGAGAGAGTTGCTAAGAGATATAGGACTAATATGTAATGTTCCGCATCTAGGACAATTCCCATACAAACTACAGAATGGACCAAAATGATCACAGAATGAAACAAGAAACTTAGCAACCAAATATTCCCATCAAAATTATTTTGCAATTCAACATTGTTATATCATCAAAATATAACTACGTTATTCAAGGTGTAACCACATTAAAGGACTGCCACTGATGTTAAAATACAAAAGCAGTGCACAAACAAATAAAGGTTTGAGCCCCAACATGGTAAGAAAAATAAAAGAAAACTCCATTAAAGAACTGTGTTTCCAGACATGCTCAAACACATTAGTCCTACAAAAATGCAATATAGCATTTCTAAAAGAAAAGAAGATTTACCCATAAAAGTGCGAGGAACGACGCCAGGAAAATCCAAATGGTCATACTACCACCAGCAAGATACAAGATTAATTTCATTCAAAAAAAATATACACAATTAATTAGTACCATATAAGGGTCTCAAATATCTGGCACGCAAAATGTGCATCGGAAACTTGCATTCTCAATGTGATGGTGGTGGTAAAGCATATCATGCATTGCCTAAACAGAAAAATAAAGTATCAGTTACTGGATTATCTGAAATATGGTGCAAGTATGGGACAAGAAATATAAATCTGAATAAGGACCACATGTACAAAAAAAGCTAAATAGTTAAAGATGTTGTTTCACTAGTATTGCAAGGAGGGGGAAACAGTAAAAAACAATCTTGCAATAGCAGCAGTGATGGAAGTACAATAGAATGCCAATACTAATAAAAGGTTGAGACAGAGGATAGCGATAGCACATAAGACCAGATACATTAGAAATACAATAAGAAGACACACAACTAAAACAGAACTGGCATAACAGAATTTCTGTGGATTTAAGCAATTGTTTTTCCACTAGCATCTTATTGTGTCGATGGACACTAAACCTATGTTTTCTCATCGATTAAAAAAAATTACATTCTACATATGGATCACTTGAAAGGCAGGTGACAGAAATAAATACATGTGATGAAAAAGAACTGAAGAACAAACTAATACAAACACTATTTGAAACTTGTTTGAGTCAACCAAATATAAAACCCAAAGATAGGTAAATTCCTGGTTGGTATTGAGGTAGGTTGGCATTTGAAGAAACAAACACAACTGCTCTACAGATATAGCATAAAACATAAAATTCAATTTTTACTTGCTTTGTCTATTTTCTCTCCGGTGTTCTGTACAGGTCTTTTAGTTAGAGGTTGCCAGCATGGGAATAATTAGTTATAGGCTCAAAGTCCATCAGAAAAAAATTTCAAGTTTAAAATAAAACCAGCAGGCAGAACCTAATGTGATTATTCACAATGAATATTCATCTTCAAATCACATGCCAAAATGATGATGACTAAAGGTGGGCTTGCAATCCTATAATTTCTAATTCTGTGTATTAATAAATTATACAACACATAGATTCATTAAAAACTGCAAACATTGAAATTTTGAGTCTCTCTTTCAAAGAGGAAATGGAAGGTGTCAGATTAAAAGAGAGCTTTAAAAGGGGAAGAAATATAAGCAAAGTATGCACAAAGTATTAAACACATGAATTAGTTAACATTCCATATTTAGGTTCTAATAAAAGCATTGTTTCGATTTTCATTGCAGGAAATGCATATACTTGTCTCTAGTTTTGACTAGTTAGGATTAAAATTTGTGTTTCTTTTCTGAAGGACAGTGGGAGAGTTATTTCACCTTGCAAAGAAAAAAAACTACCCAGACTTAATTTTTGCATATTTCCATGTAGGACTAATGTACTTAGTATCATAGAATGGAAATTTGGAATAAAACAGCCATTTCATCAGCTATTTTTCCTGTAATCAGATATCCAACAAATACTGTTGGCCCAGTGGCTTGTTTAACAATGTGTGAGAAGTCGTTATCAATAGTTTCATGTTTCTCCCATTTGGTCAAGTTACCATGGGTGGGATCATATGAGAACAAATGATGGATCTAGTTCATAGTTTAAAAACAGGAGTCTTACTCAATTCAGAAAAAAGAATCAAACAAGTGTTTAGGCCAATAAACTATTGTTAAACCCTCGATAAGTTAGTTCACATTATCAGGAATGAGTTGTCAAGAAAAGGCAACATCTTGTTGCTGATGGGATGACCGGAAAGAAGCCATTTTGTACAAGTCTAGATGACTTCTTGATTTCGCCCTTGCAAATGCATCCCTATAAAGATTATCAAGAACTAAGCTGCTTTCCATAAAAGGGTTTTTGTTGAATGTTTGCAAGGTTTATAGAGACATTGCTTATTTAATAATGTCGAATCGTTCTCCACTTATTTAACGGTTAGGTTAATTGGAGAGATGATTAGGTTTAGAATAGAGAACGGAAACGTTCGGTATCCAATAAGACTTGGAGTGAAAAACAACGCATATGACACCCAAATTACGTCGCCTTTGGGTAAGCGGACCCAGAAGCATAATCAGGACTAATCGTTCCATTTATTAAAAACAAAACGAAAAATTTTTTCCCCCAAGATTTTAGAAAAGAAAGAATGCGTCACCCAATACAGATCTCACATTGGAATCTGAAAGCTATATTATCGATAGAAAGTCAAAAACCAAGAACGGTAATCAAGGGTTTGGAAATGCGCCTGAACGTTGAAGCTCTCTTCAACCTTGGTGTAGGGAATCATGATCACATAGAAGGCAGCGACGGCTCCCAGCATCACATCCCAACCTGAAACGAATTCATGCGTCCCTCAGCAGCCAGAACCTAAATAGGACGATTGATCGATTCCAGACGGATATTTGCATTCAAGAAAAGGAGGAGAGGGAGAGCGAGTAAACCATAGTTACGAAGAAATCCGGACGATTTCTCGTCCGATGGCGCTGGAGGCGTCGTCTCCATCGATCCACGCCCAAACCCTCAAATCCAAAACCCTTCTCTTCAACTCTCTCCCTCGCTCCCCCGCTCTGTCTCTTCGCTTCTCCCGTCCCGCCGCATCCTCCTCTTTTTATAAAGCATGCGGTGGGCGCACCAGCGTGTTGACACCGAGAGAGGGTTTAAGATAACGCCCGTTATAACGCTACGTTTATATTAAATGTCACATCTACAACCATAAATATGATAAATCTATCAAATGTTATTGCGACAGATGATTTTAACCTAAAATATGATCATTCCATGCTTAAAATTTTTGAATGCAGCTACAAGGATGTGCTATTGAACAAATGCTTTCTATGTGATAACATATTTTTAAAAAATTTTAAGGTTGCCTACGTGATGACGTCATTCATCTGCATATTTTTTAATTATATAATACATAATATAAAAAATAAAATTTAAAAATATTTATTATTTATTATTTTAATATTAATTCTTTTAAAACAATATTAGGCATGCAATTATTTATAATAAAATTATTATTATTATAAATTATTAATTTTTTTTTTTTACTTTCTTTCTTCTCATTCAAATAAAAAAATATTAAAAGTATAAATTTGATGACGGAAAGGCAATCCGTCACTAATTCGTTACTAATATAGTGACGGATTGCTCTTCCGTCACTAATTTTATGATGGATTAGTGACGAAGGGTAATATGTCACTAAATTAGTGATGGATGAAGAAATCCGTCACTAAATTAGTGACGGATTGCTCTTTCATCACTAAATTAGTGATGGATAGGACAATCCGTCACTAAATTAGTGATAGATTAGTGACGGAAGGCCAATCCGTCACTAAATTAGTGACGAATGGGGCAATCCATCACTAATTTAGTGATGGATTGCTCTTCCATCACTAATTAGTGATGAATTAGTGATGAAAGGGCAATCCGTCACTAATTTAGTGATGGATTTCTCATCCATCACTAATTTTGATGGATTAGTGACGGAAAATAATTCATCACTAATTAGTGACGATTGTTTTCCATCACTAATTTGTGACGGATTAGTGACGAAAAAGTAATCCATCATTAAGTTAGTGACGGATTGCCTCATCCGTCACAAAATTAATGATAGATTGCCCAATCCGTCACTAAATTAGTGATGGATTAGTGATGGAAGAAATATCCATCACTAATCCATCACTAATTTAGTGACGGATTGCTCTTTCGTCACTAATTTGTTATGGATTAGTGACGGAAGGGCAATCCGTCACTAAATTAGTGATGGATTTTTCATCCATCACTAATTTTGATGGATTAGTGACGGAAAATAATTCGTCACTAATTAGTGATGATTGTTTTTCATCACTAATTTGTGATGGATTAGTGACGAAAAAGCAATCCATCACCAAGTTAGTGACGGATTGCTCTTCCGTCACTAATTTATTATGGATTAGTGACGGAAGGGCAATCCGTCACTAAATTAGTGACGGATGTAATAGTCCGTCACTTATTTAGTGACAGTTTAGTGATGAAAAAACTAATCCATCATTGATTTTAATTTTTTGTCACTATTTTGTTACTAAACCGTCACAATTTAGTGACAAAAATTTCCATCACTAATTTTTGTCACTATTTTGATATTTTCTTGTAGTGATTTAAAGTCATCTAAGCACTTAACTCATACGGTAGGGGATGGGAGTGAAATAGATCTAGGAAAAGTCTTTATACATTGCCTGCCTCAGTACAGCATGACCAGCATTGGATGCAGTGATTCATCCATGCACAGGCCCACGCATCAGCGATGTGGGACCTATGGGTTGGCTCTCCGGTGTGGGCCTACATACAAGTGAATCATCACATTCAATGCAGGCCATGCTACACCGGAGGTGGTATACAAAGACTTTTCCAACAGATCTATTCATAGGTTTGGTCCATTGAAGCCTGGGCTTGTGACATAGGACAGATAGGAAAAGTCTTGCTGCATCAGGGATGGTACGGCAAGCATGCATCGGCCACGATGATTGGCGCACGCCATGTGCGCATCCACGTGCCAGAGGCAAAATCGTTCTTTCTTGCTTTAACATGTGCGTGTGCATGCGGAGCGCGCCAATCACCAAGAAGTAAGACTTTTTTGGATAGATATAGATTAGGCTATTGCAACATGGGTGACATAGCCCAAGCATAAAGAATGAGAAAATTTCTAGGCAAGAGTAGCAGGAAAACTGTTTGATGGCAAATGCGGCAATGACAATTGCCATATTTTTTTTCTGGAATGGTTGGACTTGGCTTAGTCATCAGGTATAGGTTAGACATGTCCTCTTGCTTAAATCCTTGAAGTCTAAGAAAGAATTTGGCTCGTATATATTAAAAAAGAATCCTAATGGACCGTTTGATTTATAATAATCTATTTTGATAATATAAAATTATCATGCATATTGTCATATATATTTAGCAATTGCATATAATAATCTAACTAGTAATATTGATATTAAGTAATTTAAAATTAGCACAAATTATGATAATCCGGCCAGTTCCTAAAATTTGATAATTTTAAATTAGACTCTGGACTTCCATATAAATATTTAATAATAATTAATCTAATTATATAATTTAAATAAAATAATATTTAAAAATTTAATATTACATTTATATTTAATATTAAGTATAGAATATAATATTTTATATTAATATTAAAATTAAAATTAATATAATATTTAATATATCAAACACTATTATATATTGTATAATAATATGTCAATAGTAAATTTTAAATTATTAATTTTACATCCTTCTTGTATATTAAAATATTATATAATATATTACTAAATAGTTATATATTATATATTTATATATTATATAATGAAACATTTAATAATAATATATTTATATTATATTATATGTAAATATAATATTTCTAAAGTTAATTTATAAAAAAATCTTGATTTTTTATTAGAATGGTTCATATTACAACAAAAAGAAGAGAGGGCTACTTAAAAAATAAAAAAAGATTTATAATAAAATTAAATAAAATTTTAAAAAAGATAAATTGATTATCATATTTTATTATTATTAATCAAAAATGATAATCTTATATTTCTAATAATTTGATTATCAAGTGTAAGATTATTGAAAATATAAGATTTCTAATGATACTACATTATCATGAACTAAATGCTATCTAAGGACTTATATACAATCTTAATTTCTAGTTAATTTTTTTTGGGTAAAGTCTTAAATTGTAACAAATAGTATAAAAGAAAACTCAACGCATGATTTATATGAATTAAAAACACTACATAATACCTCTATATATTTATGATTCAGTTTGATAGTAGACTTTAACATAACTTCTTACTTTGTCTATAATGCTAAAGTTTAAATAGGGTTTGCAAAACTTCACGTCAACGAATGTTTTGTATCCAAAAAATCATAAATATTTATATAAAATTAAAAATTTAAATAATATTGTTTTTGTTTTTTTAATGAGTTCTTATGTTATGATTTAGTATTAAATTAACGTGATAGCAAAGTAAAAGACATGGATTTGAGTTGGGATATTTTGCTTCGCACCTCAAAGTACGCGCACGCTCTAACGGGGATGGAGAACTGAAATTTTTGTTTCCATTCCATAGTGGAGTCCGTCGTGGATGAAAGACAGCCCATCACCTATCAGTAAGGCAGCGATACGCAAAACAGAGGTGTAGTACCCGGTATCCGATTCATGTGAATCAGATTCAGGACTTGGTCCTGAGCTGTCCGACGCTTCACTCTCAGCGAAGCGCTTCGGTTTCCCAGACCCCTTAAACCGAAGCATTGCACGGGGGAATTAAATATGTGATAGAGGGAGACTCCCTCCATCATCCTGGCGTCCGTTTCCATCAGGTAATCCCCTGGTCTCTAGAGAGAGAGAGAGAGAGACAGAGAGAGGCAGAGAAAGAGAAAGTGGGACAGGGGGATCAGACGAACCTTGGTTCAGGCCCGGCGGCGTGCTCGCTGCCTCGCCAGGCCTGAGCTTCGGCCGGCGACCCCGCCAGCACCGAGGGAGGTGTCCGGCGGTGTGGTGGTGGAGAGAGAGAAGAGAGAGAGGGCCAATCGGCCCTTCTCTCGCACGGTGACGGAAGCCGACTTCCGCTGGTTGGTTCGGGCTCGACGGCATGCTCGCCGCCTCGCCGGGCCTGAGCTCCGACCTGTCGCCTCCACCGGCGCTGAGCATGCGTCCGATGGAGGTCCGACCGGCCAAGGTGGCCGGCCGTGCCGCCGGCACAGTGACGTGCCGCACGGATGTGAGAGAGAAAAAGAGAGAAATAGGGAGATGAGAGGGAAATTGATGAGATAGGAGGGGGGAGGTGGCTGGCCACAGCGGCGGCTGGTTCCGGTCCGGTCAACGGTGGCCGGACTGCCCCCAATCAGCCGGAGACGACGCCGGCATAGTAAACAGCCGTGCAGACGATTAACATGAGAGAGAGAGAAATTGAGAGAGAAGGGAGGTATGGGTGGCCGGCCGCGGCGGCGGCCGGCTCTGGCCCGGCCACCGGCGGCCGGGCCATCCTCAATTTGGCTGGCGGCGGCCCTAGCCGCCGACATGGAACCCATCCCCTGTTTCGGTGAAACAGGGGATCGGGTTGATTTGGCTGAATTGGGCCGGCTGGGCCGGCCGGTTCAGGGCCTTTTGGGCCGTGCAGCGATAAGATTTGGGGCTAGTTTTTGGGCTCCGTAACGGGCTGGGATTAGCAAAAAAATTATATGGCTAGAATCTGGATGAATTCTAGTTTCTTGGGGTATTTTTACTTCCCCAATTGGATATGTATAGTGGGAGATATTCAAGCCCAAAGTTGGGCCCGTGAACTAGTCTGGGTAGAAATTCTAAGGGTCATTTTAATATTCTTTTCTAATAAATTAATTATGTAAAATGATCATGTAGGTGCTCAGACATCTGACTAGCTGATATATATACCTGTTGGATTGCGTACTGAGGTAAGTAAGCCAGTTATCAGTATTTAATAAATTATTTTATTCATTATATAAATATTTAATTGTAAATTATATTGTGACATGAAGAATTGTTATGGCTAAATTGTAAGTAGATGAGTACATTGTTGTTTATGTGCTATGATTGAGAATGATTTCATATGTGGATGCTATGCATGAGAGATGCAGTTATTATTACATTGATGTGATATATTACATGCAATTGTTAAATAAGTATAATCCACTGTTTATGCAATATAAAGATGTTATTGATATGTTTGTGCATGATGTGAAGTACTGCTATGTGTCGCCGCAGTTCTCCTTTATCATGTCATACCACACACACATCTAGAGGATGTGTTCTGATGATTTATGCCACACACACATCTAGAGGATGTGTTCTGCTTGGTTCGAGGTGGCATCACACATATAGAGTATGTGTTCTGGTGGATTATGATATGGCGTGACCCTGGTATCTGGACCCTTTCAGTAGGGGGATACTTGTTGGTACACTATTGGGATATTGTAGAGCCGTGGGTCACATTTGCAGCTACCATTGAGGGTATAAACAGTGGGTTTACTTACATTGCATGTTTGAGTATTTGTGTGCTATTATTGAGAAGGATTTATATGTGGATGCTATGCATGAGAGATGCAGTTATTATGATATTGATGTGATATATTACATGCAATTGTTAAGTAAGTATAATCCACTGTTTATGCAATATAAAGATGTTATTGATATGTTTGTGCATGATGTGAGGTACTGCTATGTGTCGCCGCAGTTCTCCTTTATCATGTCATACCACACATGCATCTAGAGGATGTGTTCTGATGATTTATGTCATACACACATCTAGAGGATGTATTCTGATGATTTATGCCACATACACGTCTAGAGGATGTGTTCTGTTTATTTATGCCATTCACACGTCTAGAGGATGTGTTCTGCTTGGTTCGAGATGGCATCACGCATCTAGAGGATGTGTTCTGAGTTACTTTGAGGTGGCATCACACATCTAGAGGATGTGTTCTGCTTGGTTCGAGGTGGCATCACACATATAGAGTATGTGTTCTGGTGGATTATGATATGGAGTGACCCTGGTATCTAGACCCTTTCAGTAGGGGGATGCTTATCGGTACACCATTGAGATATTGCAGGGCCGTGGGTCACATTTGCAGCTACCATTGAGGGTATAAATAGTGGGTTTGCTTACATTGCATGTTTGAGTAATTGTGGAATGTTTAAGCATGCAAATCATTTATGTGCTTATAGATTGTTATGCTATGAATTGACTGTATAACGTGGCTTACTTATTGAGTGTAAGCTCATAAAAATCTTACAATGTTTTTGTCAGAGCCACGAGATTGAAGATGGATTGTGGGGTGATGGAGCTTCTATTAAATAAAACAAGACCCATTATTTGTTGTAACCCCAGTATTACTTATGTGTAGGGCTTGATGCCCAAACTTTATTATTGTGGTGTGTAAGGGTTTGTAACCCAAAACTTTTAGTATTCAGTGATGAATTTGACTTGGTTATATATATAATAGTGTTATGTGTGAAAAATTTTGTGATGCCTTACATGCTCGGCACGCGGCGGGTTGTCACCCTAGCCCAATATTTGGGTCTGGGGCGTGACAAGAGGTCCTGGAGCCCTTTTTCAAACGAGTTTCATTTGGCGCCGGTTTTACAGTGCACGCAACATCTTTTTACAAAAATAATGTTAAACGACGCTTTTTTTTTTTAATGTACAAACGGATGATCACATAAGTCTCGTATGAATCAGTTCAGATACATCATAAGACAAAATATGCTAAAGAAGAATCGGACAGTGATCTCCAGGCCTCCAAATCTATGAACCAGTATGCTGAGCCATAGAGGTAGCCGTCCAATCTGCCGCCGCATTGACTTCACGATATATATGACGGATCAGGATAGATAAAAAATATGGCGCTTCTTAAAAAAAAAAAGGCCACTGTTACTTTTAAGAAGCTATTTTATTTTTTATTTTTATATAAAATTTTATTTTAAATAAAAAATAATACTTTTTAAAAATATATTTTTAAGAAGCGTCATATAAAATAGTGCTTTTGAAAGCATCATTTTAAGTGATATTTTTCATTTGTCACGTTAAGTGATTTTTTTTTAACATCATTCTTGTAAAAAAATTTTCATCCGAATCATTAATGTAAAATCAGTATCATTTAACACCGATTTAAAAAAGGACTCAAGAATCCTAACTCATGATTTTAGATCCTCCATCATGATAAATTTTTTCAGTTCATTTGTTGATAAAGTAAAGCTATTTTTTAAATTGATATCGTTTGACACGAGCTTAACAAAAAAAAAGCATGGGAGCAAATGATTTTTTAAAAATTATGTTAAAATAAAAAAAAATCGCATGAAGCATACTCTACACGCTCTCATTTGGATTTATCGTCAACTCTCAAACGTCGAACTTACTCAAATGGCGATCTCAAATTGAAAGCACCACTTAAAATGGCATTTCCTGAAAAGTACTATTTAAAATGCTATTTTTTTACTTTAATATTTTTTTATAAAATATAAAAATAATATTTAAAATAATATTTTTTATTTTAATAATATTTTTTTTTCAAAATGTTTTTCTCCCATGCTATTGCTATTGTTGTTAAACCGGTGTCGTTTGACACCGGTTTAAAAAACAGCTCCGATAAAGTGAGCAATGATTCAATGCTCGGTGACGAAGGGTTCCCAAAAAAAGTGACAATTGATAAGGCTGAAACGTTTCGATTTGATTAAATTTATACCTTTTGCTCAGAAGCTATTTTTAAAATTGATATAATTTAACATTAATTTTATATATTTGATATAAAAATTAAATATTTTATAAAAAATAAAATAAAAAATATTTTTTAATAATATTTTTTATAATCGCGCTACTTGAAATGATTTTTTAAAAATATCATTTTAAATATCGTCGAAAGCTTTTCTTAAGTATCTATTCGTCGCTATGTCATAAAAAAAAAAAAAACATAAAAAATATTATTAAAATAATATTTTTTATTTTAATTTTTTTTTAAAAAAATATTTAATTTTGATATTAAACATGTAAAATAATACTTATTTTAAAAACAGATAAGATTTCCACGTCGGTGCGCCTCCACCTTCCCACCATTCCCTGGCCACGAAGCCATCTTGACGCGATTGTGCAGTGATATTTTATTCCACTTGCGATATCCTGCAACAATGGACGGTTAGATTCACATTATCATTCAATAAAGAGCCTATCAACCGCTCAGGCGGGGTTGAAGTTTCTTTACACAATCATGTCTCATATTTGAGGAATGAGATTACGACTGACTGTACTAGAAGGACTAAGGTCATCTTATAGTTTTCTTGTTCTAATTGTTAGCATCTAAGTGGGATCAAATTGACCTACTCATCTTCGAACGAAAAATGATTGCGCAAATCCGTGCATGAAACATATCTTTCTTGTAAAAAAAAAAAAAAGAGCCTACCAGATGTGCCCTTTTTTCGGAGAGAGGAATGTGAGGGAACGAAAGGCCGGCTTCTGGCTTGAAATCTTCAGAGATGCGTCTCCTGACTCGTATTTGATAAGAGCCATAGCCAACAATCAGAGCTACTGTAGCGCATGGATAAGGGTTCTCACCAGATTTATCCATAGAATTGCCCAATTTATGTATTATGCTAGAGATGAAACTACTAGTTATGCATATTATATATGAGATACTAATAACTATATGAAAGAATCAATATCTTAACATCGACCGCTCTTGTGCCTCTCTACCAAGTCGTATGAAACTAGCATGCATCTTGGTTCTTAAGCCTGTTTCCTCAAATTCCAATAATTTCTCTAACTAATAATTAATAACAACTAAGCTAATGGATTTCTAAGAAAAGGAATTTACATTGGGCTAACTATGTGAATGAGAATTTAAATGATAATAAATTTATAAACTCAATAATGAAATAAATGATTTTGGTTTATAAATTCTAGCTAATTTGTGATATGCAATAAGAATGTCGCTCGATAAGAAATGAAAAAATAGTCCTACATCATATAAAAAAGAAAATTTTGAATAGTTTATTACTTAAGTTTACCTGCTACCAAATAAATTGTACTCGAGTTTTTAGGATTACATAATTTTTACTTACTAGTAAGTTAATTGCACTAATAAGTAGGTTTGGGACATTATAAATAGTATTAGAGCCAATCTAGATTTGTAAAAGTTAAAAAATTTAAGATGATAGCAATAATGATGATATTCTTATTCATTTAAAGAAATTAAATAATATTTTCAATCTTTAATTATAATGTAAGATTTTATTAATAAAAAAAGCTAAAATATATTATTTGAGCTCCTTAATTATATAAATATTCAAAATTTTCTTAATACAAAATCGATGAAGATTGAATATCCACTAGAATGGGTTCTCACAACATTTATCCATAGAATTACCAAATTTATGTATTATACTCGAGATGAAACTACTAGTCATGTGTATTATATATGAGGTTCTAATAACTATGTGAAAGAATCAATATCTTAACATCGATAGATCTTGTGCCACTCTATCAAGTTGTATGAAACTAGCATGCATCTTGGTTCTCAAGTTTGTTTCCTCAAATTCCAACAATTTCTCTAACTAATAATAACAACCGAGCTGATGGATTTCCAAGAAGGAATTTACATTGGGCTAACTATATGAGTGATAATTTAAATGATAACAAATTCATAAACTCATTAACAAAATAAATGATTTCTGTTTGTAATACCATAAAATTCTAGCTAATTTGTGGTATGCAACAAGAATGTCGCTTAATAAGGGGTGCAAAAATAGTCCTACATCAGATGAAAAAGAAAAGTTTGAATAGTTTATAACTTAGGTTCCCTTGCTACTAATTAATTTGTACTCGAGTTTTTAAGATCACATGGTTTGGGTTCACTAGTAAGTTATTGGACTAGTAAATGGGCTTGAGATATTACAAATAGTATCAGAGCCGACCTAAATATATAGAAGTTAATGGATATGAGGAAAGAGCTATCTACGAGATGGTGGTAGAATTTTGCAATGGCATTAAGCCATTCTTGCAGTACTAATAACTTGGCTTAAGATAGATTCTAGCTAACTTGTGGCTTACAATAAGGCGTGTTGCAGTACCAATAACTCGGCTTGAGATAGACTCTAGCTAACTTGTGGTTTACACTGAGGCGTTACACAATTAAAGAGAGACTATTAATTAAATAATTTAGAAGGAGCACTAATTTTGATGATGACTACTCTAACCACTTCAAAAAAGAGTGAATAGAGTTTAGGAGCAAATCCACTACATAGTCTACATTAGAAGCCAAATCATGAGTCACGTACGGTGCCCTAATCTATTCATATGACATTTGATTGAGAGACGTTGTTGTTGCTGCTGGTGCTGTTAGCTGACAATGGTCCAACTTGAAGGGCTTGTGGAATGTGTTTCAGTGGTGGGGAAAATGGATGTTGTTCATCAAATCTTCTCCTTCTCCGGGGAAGGAGTTGATGAGAAGCCATTGGAGAGTTTTGGCTCGATCAAGGGTCCTTAGCCAGAATGCAAATCATCGCAGAGTTTCCGACCAACCATGGCAAGTCTTTGGTGCTCAGCTTTGCTTCTCCTGGTACTTGTGGTAGTTCTCTTACCATTAATTGCTCTTGATTGTCTTGATGATTATGATCGTAGAGAGGAGTGCCTGTCATCAGTCATGTGACAACCATTTCAATCATGCTTGCATACCAAAGTTTTCTTTCATCAACTCTATTAATTAATTAACCTGTATTTCTCAACTCTTTCATGCTTTTCAACTTCATTGTGCGTGGAAGATATTATTAATTATGCTGATAACATGTTTAATTAGGTCTAGGGAGACTATGATTTCTGAAGGTCAAGTCTTGTCAACCTTGATCAATCATTGACAACAAGTTAGAAGGCTGGATATTCTGAGATCTCGGTTGAAAATAGCTGCTGGGACATTGATATCTCCATTAATACATGTTTAAATAACATTAAGCACGTACAGTTCTGAGGCTTTAACTTCTAGTTATTAAACAACTCATTTATCATAATGAAAGAAAGAATAAAAAATCTTTTGGTTTCCATTCCCACGACATATATATTGATTCTTACCTGCTAATATCGATCTTGGATTAGATCTTTTTATATTAGCAAGAAAGATAGAGACACGTAGACATGCACGAATACACGTATACAAATGCATGAACATGAGGGTGTCTGATGTCGTATCTAACAAGCTTACTCTTAGTCTCTCGTCTGTAGCTTAAAAACTTGGTTAAAAGCACCACAAACCTTGGTTCCGAGCTGATGTTGACCTACAATCAGACATTATTACAGTTGTGAATTTTGAATTCAGTGATGTGAACGCTAGACAGCCCTACCTAGTTTAATGCCTATCTACTGGCCGGCACCTAAACTTTCCCTTGTTTAATAGCAACGCGTGGTCGGACGATTCACCAGCTTAAATACCACAAAAACGCTTAACTCGGATATCTAACTTAAAAATCTCTGATCCGGCCTGGTGTTTTTTTATTTGTATTGCTCCATTTGAATTGGCATTGATGCAGACAAATCAACAATGATGAGCAATGGGCATGCTGAGATTTGTCGTAGGCTTCCAAATAGGATGGAGAGGTCGTCTTCCTTCTTCGGAAACCTGCAAGAAGTCCCCGACCGGTGTTCCCGGCGAGGACCCTCCGACGCTCAAATTAGTAAACTTATCGCTCAGTTCTGTAGTAGTGAGAGATAGATTGAGAGATTGAGACAGATCCGCTTGCATTGAGCTCGGGTCCTCTTCTTATACCTGTCTGGGGGGTCACGTTTACCTCATTTTGTTGGAACCGTCGAATCTTCTTCGTTGGGATAAGCTCCTTTGAACGGCGAGTGGTTAAGCCATTGCTGGATGAGGGCCGCTTGTAGCGGTAACTGCTGGAAAGTGCTAGCACTTGCCCGTAATTTCAGTGAGCGAGATACACGGTAATAGACATCGAATCTCGGGATCTGTTGCCTGAGGCGGGTTATTGTGTATGCAAGAAAGGCACCAAGTTAGGACCGGAGCCGCCGCTGGAGGCCGGAGCCAAAGGCCGGAGCTGGAGGCCAGAGCCAAAGGCCGGAGCTGGAGGCCGAAGCCAAAGGCCGGAGCTGGAGGCCAGAGCTAGAGGCCGGAGCCAGAGGCCGGAGCCAAAGGCCGTCGCTGGAGGCCGGAGCCAAGATTCCATTTCTGGGTTTTGCTGTCACATCATTATTTCCAGAAATCGTGCAAAAGATTATAATACCACCCAGAGGAGACGGTCAGCCGTATCAGATGCCCCCCCGCCTCTGAGATGAGTGAGCGCACAATCACCAGCGAAAGGGGTGTTAATATCCACTGGGCGGCTGACTTTCGCGCCATCATTTCATCTATTCGGGCTGTTGGGATTGGAGAGGATTTCCCTCGAGTAATGAGTCGTAAAAAGGCAAGCGTCATCATTGTGGTAAGGCCACCGCCATCTCTTTATTGGTGGAGCTTTTCATGTTTTTTGCACCGGTAGGCCGCCGAAGCGCCTTCCATTTGAAGGTGGACACATGGCAGAACGGACGGCCATGGGATGATTTGAAATGGGGCTATAAGAAGAAAAAATCGTCCTTATCTTCCCATTCTCCCTTCTCTTATGCTACTGCTTCCTCTCGAGTCTGCAAGCGTCTGTCTGCCTCCCATGTTTGTTCTCTCCTCGTGCTCCTTCGATCTTAGCTCAAGTTTTCCAGGTTAGTCTCCATGGCTTCCTCGCCTTCTTGTTCTATTTCCGATTCCGGGGGTCGTTCCCCAACTCCTTCTCAGCCTTCCGCTTCCTTACCAAGCCAATGGTCTACCCCATCCTCCGACCACTCTTCGCCAGAGCGGCAGCCGGTCAGACGCCCCGTAACCGGGAGTCATCTGATCGGTGGGTAGACCTTCGCCCGGAGCCGTCCGGCAGCTGCTGGTCCTTCCAGCGCTGTCAAGGAGTCCCCGAGAGGACCGCTTCCACTATGTCTGCTCAAGACATAGTAAACCTACGAGCCAAGTATAGTTTTCCGCCAAACCTATGTCTGTCCTATCCCGCTCCTGATGACAGGATAACCTCTTCCCATCCTGGAAGAGTTGCCTTGTACGGAGCCTTCCTTAAGGCAGGACTTCGATTACCTATCCACCCTTTCATCCTTAACCTTCTGGACCGATATTCTTTAACACCTTCCCAGTTAGTCCTTAACTCAATCCGAACCATCATTGGCTTTCTGGTTCTCTGTTACCTGCAAGGCATAGAGGCCAGCATCTCCTTATTCCACAGTTTTTATATCCTCCACAAGCAATCAGGTTGGTGGTCCTTCACTCCTAGGCCTACTAGGATCCTTAAGTTGTATCTTTCCACCTCCATTAAAGGGTGGAAGGATAAGTTCTTTTTTGCTGATATCGAAGGGGTGAGTAGAAGCTGGGGGACACCCAACATTGATGCCAATAGGGATTCTTCTATTCTCCCAAGGGATCGAATGGCATTCGGGCAGCTTCTGACTGCCGATGTCCCTCGATGCAATAAGCTTCTGGTCGATGAAAACCTTCGTCTTGCCTGCTTAATCCCTTCTGGTGGTGAGCACTTGATTACTCACCTTTTTCCTTCTTTCTTTTCTCTCTCTTTTTTTTACTCATCTCCTGCCTTTATAGGGATGACGCCATCGCTTCGCGAGCTCAGGCAGGCGTTCACTAAGAAGAAGAAGGCAACGGGGAATGAGTCCCTTGCTGAAAGGAGGGCCGTCGCCAAAATTCCAAGGAGGGCCGACACGGGGAGGGCCGGCGCTGGAGGGGCTAAAGTTGTGAAGCCCTGCGTGCTAAGGTTTTGAAGAAGGCCGACATTGGAAGGGCCAACGCTGGTGAGGCTGATGCTAAAAGGGCCAAAGTTGTGGATCCCCCGCACGTATTCGAGGCAGCCAAAGCCCAAGTCGACGAGCCCGCCAGGAAAGACACGGTAAGGGCCGAGGTCAGCGAGGAAGTCGGGCGGAGTCAAATAGGAGAAAGAAGATCACCTTCAGTTCCAGCTCCTCCTGTCATTCTGTTTGATCCTTCTCCAGAGTAGGTCGCAAAAGTACCGTCACCCCTGCCCGGAGCCGCGGAGACGAAGCAGGTCCCTGCATTAATAAGGCCACCTCCAGCAGTTATCGTGCCCCCCATAGGGGCAACAACCAAAGCGCCTCCACCAGCCAAGGGGCCGGAGGCAGTAGAGTCGGAGGCGAAATCCTCCCCCGCGGCCCCCATGCCAGGGGAAAGGAGGGGCGTCGATCCTTCCTTCCAATCACTTTTAGCGAACCACAGCCGCTGGGCTGAGCGGGCATTAGACAAAGCATATGTGGTATAGAGGTGCAGGAGTTTCTCTGGCATCAAGGGAAGGTCACCTTCTTCCGCGAGGCATCTGTGGCACATCTTTGGGTGAACTTTTGCCCCATTATCCTTTTCCTCTTTGTTTTGTTTGTTTTGTGTTGTTGTTTTTTTTTTTTAACATCGACATTCCGTCCAGGCGCTGAACTCTCTGATCGCCATGAGGAACCTTTGGACCCTGAGTGATGCTGCTCTCGACCAGTCATGGAGGAGATGCTATCACTCCAGGCTAGGGCAGAAAAGGCAGAGATGGCTTTGGAGGATACCCGGGCCACCTTAAAGGGCGAAGTTGAAGCCATCCGGCTGAGAGCTAAGAAGGTAGAGTACGCGCTGGAAGTTGCCCAGCGTCGTGTGGCCAATGAGCTGGATAACGCCCAGGTGGCCGAAGAGAAGCAAAGAAGGGCCGAGGAGAGGCTGGAGGCAGTGGAATCAGAAATGTGCATTTTGAAGAATCGATTGAATTTCGCCTCCATTGAAATAGATGCAGCCAAAGAGGTTGCCCGCCAGTCTGACGCCAAGATTGCTGATTTGCAGGCAACGGTGACTGAAGCCAAGAGGGAGGCCGTCGAGGCCGAGTGGAAAACCCTCAAGGCGGAGAAAAGATCTGCAGAGGCCGTAGATGATTTCAGAAAGTCTAAAGCCTTTAATAAGAAGCTAGCCGAATCAACAGCATTTGCTTACGAGGCCGGCTTCCAAGACTGCAAGGAAAAAATCCAAGAACTCTACGACCTCGAGGATATTGAAGGGCTGGAGCCAGATGAAGTCCCTGAAGAAGATGACCTGGCCCCAAATGACCCTTAGTTTTTTTTTTTTTTTTGTATTGCTCCAAGCCCGACTCAGATCAGCAATTTTGTAAACTTTTAACCATCAACGAATATTTTAATCCTCATCGCGTGGCTTTGGTCATAATCAGCTTTGGCTGTGTGAGTTGTCGCGAATCACCAACCAATGGCTGAAAAACACGACTCCTCCTATTAGGAAACTGATGCGGGATAAATTTCGGTTGTAGAGATGATAGTTGAGAACAGTAGGTAGTACAAGACCCTGCTCGTGCAGGCACGAAGCCATGGAACGCTTACTGCCTTGTTAGATATGTCGCGCGGAATGGGACTGTGCGCCGAAACGTTGTCCCCAATTACCGCGCAGGGAGCCGGTCTTTGGTTCCGACGTGGGGCGCCGGTCTTTGGTGCCGATGCGGGGCGCCGGTCTTAATTGCCGATGCAGAGCCGGTCTTTGGTGCCGACGCGGGGCATCAGTCTTAATTGCCGAAGCAGAGCCGATCTTTATTGCCGATGCAAAGCCGGTCTTTGGTGCCAACGCGGGGCGCCGGTCTTAATTGCCGATGTGGAGCCGGTCTTTATGCCGATGCGGAGCCGGTCTTTGGTGCCGATGCGGAGCCGGTCTTTGGTGCCGATGCGGGGCACCGGTCTTTATTGCCGATGCGGAGCCAATCTTTGGTGCCGACGCGGGGCCTGTCTTTGGTGCCGGCGCAGGGCCGGTCTTTGGTGCCAACGTGGGGCCAGTCTTTGGTGCCAAGCATAATCACTCAAGAATAATGCAAACATTTCGAACAACAATCTATCAAGTATATTTAAATTAATGAAGATAGCACATTACTGATAATACCAGCGTAAATTATCGGCATTCCAGGTGCGAGGAAGCAGTTTCCCGTCTAGCTCTTCAACTTTGTATGCCCCGTGGTGAAGTACCTCCTTGACACGATATGGTCCTTCCCATTTCGGTGCCAGCTTGCTCCCCTATATTGGCTTTGATACTTCAGCTCTTCGCAGAACGAGATCTCCAGAGCGGAACGTCTTGGATCGTACTCGAGCATTATAGTATTTGGCCGCTCGCTGACGGAAAGCTGCCATGCAAAGTTTCGCTTGATCTCGCAGTTCTTCCACTAAATCTAGATCGGCTCGCAGCTAGTTTAAGTTGCTTTCTTCGTGGTATAATTCTGTCCAGGGACTGGGAACTCCTATCTCCACCGGAATGACTGCTTTGGTTCCAAAGATCAGGCTGAAAGGAGTTTCCCTGGTAGGGGCTCGTGGCATCGTGTGGTAGGCCCATAATACACTGGGGAGTTCCTCCACCCAGCACCCTTTGTAGCCATCTAGCCATGCCCTGAGCCCTTGGAGGATGATGCGCTTGGTCATCTCGGCTACACCGTTGGTCTGGGGGTGCTCCACAGAGGTGAATCGATTATGGATGCCCAGGCCCACGCAGAATTCCCGGAAGGCCGTGTTGTCAAACTATCGGCCGTTGTCAGTAACGAGGGTGTGCGGTAGCCCGAACCGGCACACCACAGACTTCCAGAAGAAAGACCTTATTTTACCCTCGGTGATCTTTACGAGAGCCTCCGCCTCGACCCACTTGGTGAAATGGTCAACTGCCACCACTAGGAACTTGTGTTGTCCGGAGGCTGGAGGGAATGGTCCCAGGATGTCCAAGCCCCACTGGGCGAAGGGCCAGGGTACGGCCAGGGGGGTCAGCTGGGACGCCGGTTGATGTTGAATGTTAGCATGGCACTGACAGCTGTCACACCTTTTAACAAGTTCGGATGCATCCTCCTTCATTGTCAGCCAGTAATACCCCTGCTGTAGGGCTTTGTACGCGAGAGCTCTGCCCCCCATATGGCTTCCACATATACCTTCATGTATCTCTCGCAAGATATAATCCGCTTCGGTAGGGCCAACATACCTGAGAACTGGGTATGAGAACGACCTCCGATAGAGTTTTCCCTCCATTATGAAAAACTTCGAGGCCCGCCTTTTGAGTTTCTTGGCATCGGCTGGGTCTTCTGGAAGGGTACCATCGGCAAAGTACCGAACATACGCATCCATCCAGAAAGGCTCCTGCCCGACCGGTAGAGTTTCTCTGTTGCGTCAATACTCGGGGCCTCCAAGTGTTCTACATAAGCTCTTCCCAGCGTCCCATCAGCTGAGGTGGCAAGATGGGATAAGGCATTGGCTCTAGCATTCTCCTGTCAAGGGATGTAGCTGACGTTAAAGTAAGCTAAGAGAGAAGCTAGCGATTGCACCATACTTAAGTAGCAGGACATGATGGGATCCCTTGCTTCATATTCCCTGCGATTTGGCCAGCGACCAATTGGGAGTCAGTGAATGCCTTAAGGCATTTTACCCCGAGCTCTCGGGCTAATCTTATTCTAGACAGCAGAGCTTCATACTCCGTCTGATTATTGGTGGCTGGAAAGAGGAAGCGAAGTGCACACTCGGCTACAATTCCATACAAGTTGGCCAGGATGAGGCCTGCTCCGCTCCCTAGAGAATTCGATGCCCCGTCTACATGAAGAACCCATTCATCATCACTGGTTCCGAGAGGCGGGGGGTTCGTAGAAGGTTCTTTAAGTTGCTCCTCTCCCCAAGTGCATTTGACCAAAAAATCCGCCAAGACTTGAGATTTCATGGCCGACCGGGGGAGAAAAGACAGATCAAATTCCCCCAACTTAAGCGCCCACCTTGCCAGTCGGTCGAAAGTATCCGGGCGAGTGAGAACTGTCTTTATAGGTTGGTCTATGATCACCGCGATCGGGTAGGCTTGGAAGTATGGCCGCAGACGCTGGGCAGACACGATCAACGCGAAGATAATCTTCTCAATCTTCGAGTACATGGTCTCTGCATCATGGAGCACCTTGCTTGTGTAGTACTGTTACCCAACTATTGATTTTGATGATTAATAAAGGAATTGAGTATATTTATTTGATTACTAATGGATTTGACAAGTATTTCAGGACTCAAAATATTTGATCAATTTAAATAAATTAAGAAACGTGTTTTGAATCAATTGCAAAACATCAATTTCAAAGTTTTAGAACCTGGAGTCGACACCTAGAATTCCTGGAGCTGACCCCATGGCCATTCAAATTTTCTTCTAATTTTTGATACGGTCCGGAGCCGACACCTAGAGTTTCGGAGCCGACACCCAGAGTTTCAGAGTCGACACTTACAGTGTCTGGAGCCGACTCCGATGCGGGGACAGAACGTTGATTTTTTGAGCATCTTGGAGCCGACACCTATAGTATTCGGGAGCTGATACTTGACGATGCGAGCCGATACCTAACTTTTTTGGAGCCGACTCCTTGACGAACTCAGAACATTCTATTTTTGGAAAAACGACTTGGAGCCGACACCTGAAAATTGGAGCCGACACCAACCTGTCTGGGACGAAAATTTAAATTTTTATATTAGTTCTAACGGTAATATTTCCTTTTTACCTAATTTCTAACGGATATATTTTGTTTCCAGGTACATTCCAACGGCTAGTTTTCTTTCCAAAATGGATTAAAAGAAATCTATAAAAAGGAAAAAACACCCATTTGAAAAGTGACAGAAAATAGAAAAATTTCAAATCAAAAATCCGAGAAAGCCTGAGCCTGAATCTCAAGAGAAAAGCACTCAAATTCAAATCCTTCCACTCCACAAAGCTCAAAGAAGAATCCAAGGCATTCAATCTTGAAAAAATCAAAGGATTCTCAAAGGGGAAGAAGAAACTCTGTTTTGAAGATTTTCCAACTTCTCATCCACAACATTTGCAACGAATCAAAGCTGAATTCAACATCTCCAAAGAGAAGAGGAAAAGAAGAAAAGCTTAACTCCAATCTACTTCAAACAGGCTTTTCTAAACTTATTTGTTCATTCATTTGAATATCTGCTCATTTGAGGAGCTTTGTATTATTGAAAAATTCTTTTCATTCTTGTTTGTGCTAGTTCAATCTGGGGGATTGAACTAGTGGAGGTTGTATACCTCGGGTCAAGCTAGATAAGCTTGAGTTTAGGGTTTTGTGCTGGTGAGCCCGAAAAACCGATTGGGTTCATTATGATCCCGGGGGAAAACAACAAGTTTTGAGTTGTGATCTTGTAAAACAACTCGGCTGTAATCTAGTCGATTATAGTGTGGACCCAAGTGAATCTTGGGAGTGGATGTAGGTGTTGGATATACCGAACCACTATAAAATCATTGTGTTTGTCGTGCTTCCATTATCTCTATATCTATCTCCTTGTTTGTGCTTTATATTTGCCTTTCATTTAATTTCATTTAACTTAAAGCTAATAGTTTTCAAAAGGTTTAAATTTTTAAAGAACCCAATTTACCCCCCCCCCCCTCTTGGGTTGCCATCTGGGCCAACAATTGGTATCAGAGCAAGTGCTCATTGTTTATTTGATCACACGATCAAGAGCTAAAGATCCAAATGGCAGCTCAAGTTGGATCTTCATTTGCCGAAGGTCATTCTACAAATAGACCTCCCTTATTTAATGGTTCCAACTATTCATATTGGAAAGCAAGAATGAGGATATTCATTCAAGCTTCTGATTATGAATTGTGGGGTGTTATAATTAATGGACCTAGTACACCCACACACATTGTTGATGGCACTATTGTTCCGAAGCCCGAAAGGGATTGGAATGATAATGATAGGAAAATGGCACAGCTCAATGCTAAGGCCATGAATGTTTTATATTGTTCATTAGATGCTAACGAATTTAATCGCATTTCTACATGTAATTCCGCAAAAGAGATTTGGAATAGATTAGAGGTTACCCATGAGGGTGCTAACCAAGTAAAAGAATCTAAAATAAACATTTTTGTTCATAAATATGAATTATTTAGCATGGAGCAAACTGAAACTATAGCATGCATGTATACTAGATTCACCGATATTGTAAATGGTTTGAAGAGTCTTGGGAAAACCTATGCTAATTCTGAACTTGTTCGCAAAATTCTTAGGTCACTTCCAAGGACTTGGGAAGCAAAGGTGAGAGCAATCCAAGAAGCCAAGGACCTCAACACTTTATCCTTGGAGGAGCTACTTGGATCCTTGATGACTCATGAGCTAATCATGAAACAATATCAAGAGGAGGAAGTCAAGAAAAAGAAAACTATAGCTCTTAAGGCTGCAGAAAGTGAGGAAAGCTGCAGTGATGATGATGATGATGATGATGAGACAGCTCTTCTAGCAAGAAAATTCAAAAAATTTATGAGAAGAGACCCTTCCAAAAGAAGAAATCTGGATTTAAGATGGAAGGAGAAAAATAAAAGGAAAAGGACAAGGACAAAGAGAAAGACCCCTTGATTTGCTATGAGTGTAAGAAACCGGGGCACTTTAGATATGATTGTCCTCAACTGAAGAAGACTTTCAAGAAGAAGAAGAAAGCCTATGTTGCAACTTGGAGCGACAGCGATGAATCCTCTTCGAGGAAGAACAAAAAGAGGTTGCCAACATTTGCTTCATGGCAAACGAGATGATGAGGTAAGTTTTGAAAACCCTTGTGATGATTTTGCTTTCGATGAATTATTTGAAGCTTTCAATGAACTAGTAGATGACTTTAAAATTTTGAAAAAGAAATACAAGTCTTTGAAAAATGATAGCTCAATTTTTATCAAAGAAAAAGATAATCTTACTAATGAGATTAAAATACTAAAATCTGAAAATAATAATTTGACAAAGAAAAGGAATCAATTTCTAATGAAAATGATAAATTAAAGAAGGAAGTTGATAAATATAAAAGTATTGTTGATAAATTTACTTATAGTTCTGAAAAACTTAATTTATTGTTAAGCAATCAAAGAGCTATATATGATAAAGCTGGTTTAGGATATAGACCTAACTTAAAATAAAAATTTGTCAAAAACTTTTTAGAAAAGAACAAAATAGAGATAATGTTACATGTCATTATTGTAACAAGAAAGGTCATAAATCCTATGAATGTGATGCAAGAAATAGTAACAAAAAATTAAATAATAAAGGCAAGAAAATATGGGTTCCAAAGGAACGATCTTTTATGCCACTAACCATGAAGGACCTAAGAAGGCTTGGGTACCTAAATATAAGACTTAATTATTTTTGCAGGAGTGTCTTGCGGCCAAAAGATCAAAGCGAAAGTGGTATCTCAATAGTGGCTGCTCAAGACACATGACAGGTGACAAGGATCAATTCATCACCCTTGAGAGCAAAAGAGGAGGAGTTGTTACATTTGGTGACAATGGCAAAGGCCAAATCATGGGGTTTGTAAAATTCAAATAACTCCCTCCACATATATTGAAAATGTCTTATATGTTAATGTTTAAAACATAATCTAATAAGTATTAGTCAATTATGTGATAAAGGTTTTAAAGTATCATTTGAAGCATCAATCTGCACTGTTTCTAATCCCATTGATAATAGCATTATTTTTATTGGAAATAGAAATGGCAATGTATACTTGATTGATTTAGACAATTTGTCTACTAGTAATCATTGCTTAGTTGCAAATAATGCTAATATGAATGAGATTGGTTGGTTATGGCATCGTAATTAGGTCATGCAAGCACACACCTTATTTCAAAATTAATTAGAATGAATTAAGTAAAAGGACTTCCACAACTAGATTTTAAAAATAACAAAATTTGTGATGCATGTCAATTTGGAAAACAAACTAGAAATTCTTTTAAAACTAAAAATATTGTTTCCACTTCTAGGCCACTTGAACTACTTCACATGGATCTTTTTGGACCTACTAGAACCACAAGTCTAGGAGAAAGAAATATGGTCTTGTGATTGTAGACGATTACTCTAGATACACTTGGGTATTATTTTTAGCACATAAAGATGAGACCTTTCTATTGTTTTTGAAATTCTTCAAGAAGGTCACAAATGAGAAAAACAATACCATAGTGTCTCTAAGAAGTGATCATGGCACTGAATTTGAAAATCATTTATTTAAAAACTTTTACATAGAAAATGGCATTCATCATAATTTTTCAGCACCTAGAATACCACAACAAAATGGAGTAGTTGAAAGAAAAAATAGAACCTTAGAAGACATGGCCCGTACCATGCTATGTGAAAGTAACTTACCAAAGTACTTTTGGGCGGAAGCTATAAACACGGCATGTTACATTCTTAATAGAGCTTTAATTAGGCCAATCATTAAGAAAACTCCTTATGAACTATGGAATAATAGAAAACCAAACATAAGTTACATTCATGCATTTGGTTGTAAATGTTTCATTCATAATAATGGTAAAGATAATCTAGGAAAATTTGATGCAAAATCTGATGAAGGCATTTCTTAGGATATTCAATATCTAGTAAAGCCTATAGAGTGTTCAACAAGAGAAACTTAATTGTAGAAGAATCTATTCATGTAATTTTTGATGAATCTTTAGCATCGAGTTCTGAAAAGATTGATGATGAGGAAGATACAAACATTCTAGAAAGAGATATTGAAAAACTGAATATAGATGTATCTTCAGATCATGAAGCTAAAATAATGATTCTCCTAGTATTGATGTTGTTGATGCAAATCATAATGATGTAGATCTTCCTAGAGATTGGAGATATGCCTATGGTCATCCAAAAGAATTAATTATAGGTGATCCATCTCAAGGAGTAAGAACTAGATCATCAATGAGAAACATCAATAATCATCTTGCATTTATATCTCAAATTGAACCCAAAACTATTGAAGAAGCAGAAAAATATAATAATTGGATGTTAGCTATGCAAGAAGAATTAAATCAATTTGCTAGAAATAATGTTTGGACTCTTGTAGATAGACCTAAAGATCACTCTGTTATAGGATCAAAATGGGTATTTAGAAATAAATTAGATGAAAATGGCATAGTAATTAGAAACAAAGCTAGATTAGTTGCAAAAGGATATAATCAAGAAGAAGGAATTGATTTTGATGAAACTTTTGCATCGGTAGCTAGACTAGAAGCAATTAGATTATTATTTGCATTTGCATGTCATTTGCATATCAATTTATTTCAAATGGATGTTAAAAGTGTTTTTAAATGGATTTATAAATGAGGAAGTTTTTATTGAACAACCACCTGTTTTGAAGATTATGAATTTTCAAATCATGTTTTTAAATTACACAAAGCACTATATGGTTTAAAACAAGCACCTAGAGCTTGGTATGAAAGATTAAGTAAATTTCTAATTGAAAATGATTTTATAAGAGGAAATGTTGATAAAACACTATTTTTGAAAAGAAAAGACAAGGATTTATTAGTAGTACAAATATATGTTGAAGATATTGTATTCGGTGCTACTAACAATTTGTTATGTCAAGAATTTGCTAAGTTGATGCAGGGTGAGTTTGAAATGAGCATGATGGGAGAACTCAACTTCTTCCTAGGACTTCAAATCAAGCAAAGCAAAGAAGGAATTTTCATCAATCAAGCCAAATACACAAAAGAATTGCTCAAGAAGTTTGGAATGGAGTCAATCAAACCACTTGGAACTCCTATGAGTCCTTCATGCAAGTTGGACAAAGATGAAGATGGTAAGAAAGTAGATCAAAAATATTACAGAGGTATGATCGGATCTCTTCTTTACTTAACAGCCAGTAGACCAGATATAATGTTTGTTGTATGTTTATACGCTAGATTTCAATCTGAACCTAAAGAATCTCACTTAATTGCTGTAAAAAGAATCTTAAGATATTTAAGTGGAACTAAAAATGTAGGTTTATGGTATTCTAGAGACTCGACATTAAACTTGATTGCATACTCTGACTCTGACTATGCTGGATGTAAATTAGATAGAAAAAGCACAAGTGGATCATGTCAATTCTTAGTAGTAACTTAATCTCCTGGTTTAGTAAAAAGCAAAATTCGATTGCATATCTACTGCTGAAGCATAATATGTTGCAGCTGGAAGTTGCTGTGCTCAAATCCTTTGGATTAAGAGAAAACTTGAAGATTATGGCATAACACTTGATAAAACTCCAATTAGATGTGATAACACAAGTGCAATAAATCTAACTAAAAATCCAATTCAACATTCAAGAACAAAACATATTGAAATTAGATATCACTTTATAAGAGAACATGTAGCTAATAATGAAATTTATCTTGAATATGTTAATACTGAAGAACAATTAGCTGATATATTTACAAAACCTTTAAGTGAAGAGAGATTTTGTTATCTTAGAGGTGAATTAGGGATATGTGACCCTTTGGATTGATTTTGAAACACTAAGGAATGACTATCTAGATTTCTATTAATTTCTTGATATTCCTTTCATAATTTTAAGGACAAATCATCTAGTCATCTGTGCATCTTGATTCTTAATACTTCAAAATTTTATAGAATTTCTTTTGGCAAGTTTCAGTTGTTTGAATCTCAATTATTTTTCTCTGAAACTATCATTGGAATCGACATCTCAGAATGAGGAGTCGACACCTTTGTCTGTGTCGCTCTCGGTCCCTGACCTTAGAGCCGACACCCGTGTAAGTGGAGCCGACTCCAGTTCGAGCACTGACTATGTTAGCGATTTGGAGTCGACACCCGACTTTGCGGGAGTTAACACCTGGGAATCCAAAATCGATTTATTAGGGCAGAGTCGACACCTCGTCATTTCCTAAACTATCGAATCCTCAACCAAATCCCTCCTAAACTCTCTCAAAGTCTCCCATCTCTAATTCCACTCCTCCCAAGCCTTCTTAAGGATCCAATGCGCCTAAGAGGAGAGGTCGGTGTTTGGAGCGACTGTGGTGACCGGGAAGTGTTCCGTGAGGTGACCCGTCCGCGAGCCGTCTCCAAGCGAGGATTCCTCCACCGATTCAGACAATCCTAACACCACTTCACCTCAGGTAGATACCCTAGCAGGGAGGGTAATCACAATGGGTAGGAAAGTTGACTTCGAATTCTTTCAATCCGAGGGTTTTTCAATTGGTAATCAACTTAAGGAGCTCGGATGGGATAGAGTCTGCTCTCTTGATGTTCCCACTTACCCAGCTTTAGTAAAAATTTTATTTCAATTTATCTAGAGAGATGGTGGTTTAGTAAGCTCTGTTAGAGGCAGACGGATTCATCTTACATTCCAAAAATTAGGAAATCTCCTGAGCATCCCTATTACCGGATTAGCTGTGGATATGCACAGTGATAGATCAGCGGCCTTATCAAGGATGTTAGGAAGAGTTGTTGAAGAATTTGAGGAAATTAGGGCTAATCAGTTGCCCTTGGAATTAAGGTTGTTATACAACATTTGCAGCAGAATTTTATTCCCAAAGATCAGACGTTTTGAGTATGTCTCCGAGCGGGACATTGTTGTGATGGATAGTGTATTGACCGGTCAGCCTATTAACCTAGCAGCCATGATGATATTCTATATGGCCGAGGCCGGAGGGAAAAGAAGATCATCACTACCTTATGGCATGATTCTCACGATGGTATTCAGGAGCCAAGGAGTAGTGATTCTAGAGAATGAACCATCAAAGAGCCTGAGACACACCGATTATTATAGTTTGGCTACTTTACATCGAATGGGATTTGTCAAGATTAATGGTCAGTGGGAAAGGAAAGGCAACGTAGATGAGAGAGCCCCTGAGCCTAGATATTCTGTACCTTGTGAGGCTGGTCCATCTATGAGGATTCCCTCTCCGCATCCTAGTACTCCTGCTCTAGCTCCTGCCCTAGTACCTGTGATTTCATCCACTTCTTCAGTCGGATTTTCAGACCTTCAGTTAGAGCAACTCAAAAATCTTCTTGCTGCTCAGAAGGATGAATTGAAGACTGAGTTTGACACAAATTTATGAATCTTAAAGAAACTCTTTATTCCTAGATGATCGGATTGCCAAAATTGAATCAACTCTTAGCTCTTCTATTGGATCTTTAAGTAGTGACTTGAAGAACATTTTTGAAGAACTTAAAGACATTTGTGGAGATTCTGAAACCTATTCAAAGAGCAATGCCGAGTTACAAGATAAAATTGTCACTGCTTGTACTTTTGTTGATGAAAGATTAAAAGACTACGTCAAGCTTCAACTGAAGGAATGCAGAAGATTGTAGATCATTTAACAAGGGTAATTAGAACTAATATATGATCTTCATGTAATGATATTGATGTAATGAAAGTTGTAATTTTGATGTAATAAAAGTTTCAATTTTGATGTAATGAAAGTTTCAATTTTGATGTAATGAAAGTACTATTTTTGGTGTAATGAAAGTATAATTCTGATGTAATGTAAGGATAGTTTCTTCTTAATGAAATTTTAGTTTCATTTTGTAACACTTGACTTTTGATGAAATGAAATTATCTTTTGATCTATCAATTTGATCTTTTGACTTAACTTTTCTTTATCTTTTTGTTGATTACAAAAAAGGGAGAGAAAGTTATGTCGTATATGCATTGATTAGTAATTGATTGGAATTCAATTAAAGCTTATTTGATTGATTAATTTAATTGGAGAAAGTTATGTTGTATATGCATTGATTGGTTATGCTTTAATTGGCATTTATTTAATTAGTATCAAGTGACTTTGTATCATGTGATACAAGTGATTTTGGATATGCATTAATTCAATTAAGCTTAAGTGAAAATTGAAATGACTAAATTCTAAGTATCAAACACGAACAATTGATAATTTGAACTTCATAGGGAGAGCTACCTTATTCAGGGGGAGCTTACTTATGAGGATCACTCTCTTGAAAATTTTAATTTAAGAATACTATGCATATACTCAATGTTTTTATAATCATCAAAAGGGGGAGATTGTTGACCCAACTATTGATTTTGATAATTAATAAAGGAATTGAGTATATTTATTTGATTACTAATGGATTTGACAAGTATTTCAGGACTCAAAAATATTTGATCAATTTAAATAAATTAAGAAACGTGTTTTGAATCAATTGCAAAACATTAATTTCAAAGTTTCAGAATCTGGAGTCGACACCTAGAATTTCTGGAGCCGACCCCATGGCCATTCAAATTTTCTTTTGATTTTTGATACGGTCCGGAGCCGACACCTAGAGTTTCGGAGCCGACACCCAGAGTTTCGGAGTCGACACTTACAGTGTCTGGAGCCGACTCCGATGCGAGGACAGAACGTTGATTTTTTGAGCATCTTGGAGCCGACACCTACAGTATTCGGGAGCCGACACCTGACGATGGCGAGCCGACACCTAACTTTTTTGAAGCTGACTCCTCGACGAACTCAAAACTTTCTATTTTTGAAAAAACAACTTGGAGCCAACACCTGAAAAGTTGGAGCCGACTCCAACCTATTTGGGATGAAAATTTAAATTGCCAGATCAGCTCTAACGGTAATATTTCCTTTTTACCTAATTTCTAACGAATATTTTGTTTCCAGGTACATTCCAACGGCTAGTTTTCTTCCAAAACAGATTAAAAGAAATCTATAAAAAGGAAAAAACACCCGTTTGAAAAGTGACGGAAAATAGAAAAATTTTAAATCAAAAATCCAAGAAAGCCTGAGCCTGAATCTCAAGAGAAAAGCACTCAAATTCAAATCCTTCCACTCCACAAAGCTCAAAGAAGAATCCAAGGCATTCAATCTTGAAAAAATCGAAGGATTCTCAAAGGGGAAGAAGAAACTCTGTTTTGAAGATTTTCCAACTTCTCATCTGCAACATTTGCAACGAATCAAAGCTGAGGCCTGATTCAACATCTCCAAAGAGAAGAGAAAAAAAAAGAAGAAAAAACTCAACTCCAATATACTTCAAACAGACTTTTCTAAACTTATTTATTCATTCATTTGAATATCTGCTCATTTGAGGAGCTTTGTATTATTGAAAAATTCTTTTCATTCTTGTTTGTGCTGGTTTAATCTGGGGGATTAAACTAGTGGAGGTTGTATACCTCAGGTCAAGCTAGATAAGCTTGAGTTTAGGGTTTTGTACTGGTGAGCCCGAAAAATCGGCTGGGTTCATTGTGATCCCGGGGGAAAATAACAAGTTTTGAGTTGTGATCTTGTAAAATAACTCGGCTGTAATCTAGTCGATTATAGTGTGGACCCAAGTGAATCTTGGGAGTGGACGTAGGTGTTGGATACACCGAACCACTATAAAATCATTGTGTTTGTCGTGCTTCCATTATCTCTATCTCTATCTCATTGTTTGTGCTTTATATTTGCCTTTCATTTAATTTCATTTAACTTAAAGCTAATAGTTTTCAAAAGGTTTAAATTTTTAAAGAACCCAATTCACCCCCCCTCTTGGGTTGCCATCTGGGCCAACAAGTACACTGGCTTTTGCATGCCATTGGTGTCTACGCGGACCAGCACAGAACTAACGGCTTCAGGAGAAGCCACAAGGTATAGAAGGAGTTCTTCTCCACCTGTTGGCTTGGATAGCAGCGGCGGGGTAGATAAGAATTCCTTTAGCCCCTCGAACGCCTCTTGACATTCTTTCGTCCATTCGAATCCATTGACCTTACGGAGCGCCTTGAAGAAAGGTAGGCACCTTTCAGCGGACTTGGACAGGAAGCGACTCAAGGTGGCCACCCTTCCCGTCAGGCGCTATGTTTCCTTCTTGTTGGTGGGAGACCTCATGTCCAAGATGGCTTGAACTTTGTCCGGGTTTGCCTCAATCCCCCACCGGGTTATCCTGAAACCCAAAACTTTTGGTTGTCACCTCAAATGCACACTTATGTGGGTTCAGCTTCATCTGGTACCGGCGCAGGTTGTCAAAAGTCTCTGTTAAGTCAGCGATATGGTCGGTGGCATGGACGCTTTTTGTCAGCATATCATCCACGTACACCTCCATATTGCGTCCTATCTAGCCTTTGAAGACTTTATTCATCAACCTTTGGTAGGTGGCTCCCACATTTTTTAGCCCAAAAGGCATTACCCTATAGCAGTACAACCCTTTCTCAGTTATGAAGGAGGTAGCTTCCTCATCCACCGGGTTTATCCTGATCTGGTTATACCCAGAGAAAGCATCCATGAAGCTAAGGACCTCATGACTGGATGTAGCATCTACCAGTTGATCGATCCGGGATAGGGGAAAGCTGTCCTTAGGGCATGCTTTATTGAGATCGGTAAAATCCACGCACATTCTCTAGCTTCCATTGGTCTTACGGACCATCACCACGTTGGCCAACCATTTGGGATAATAAACTTCCCGAATATGGCCTGGAGCCGTTAACTTGCGAACTTCCTCGTCGATAGCTTTCTGTCTATCTTGAGCGAAGCTCCTTTTCTTCTGTCGGACTGGCCGACACTCTGGCCTGAGGTTGAGCCGATGAGTGATCACCTCCTCAGGGATGCGTGGCATGTCTGAGGACGACCATGCAAAGACGTCGGTGTTGGCACGCAGAAAAGTGAGAAGTCGATCACGTGCCTCCTCTAGAAGCAATGCCCCAACCTGGACAGTCCTTGCGGGTCATCCCCCAAGGGGAGGGTTAGGAGGTGCTCGGCTGGTTCTCCCCTTCTTCCCAGCTCCCGGGGGTCGAGCGGCTCAGAGGCTATTGCCGACGTCACTTCCAGTGGGCTGGGAGACAAGTGATAGCAAAGCAGTGATGGGCTTTGTTCTACTTTCATTTCTCCAACTCCGTCATCAGTGGGGAATCTTACCAATAATCTCTTGGTCGAGATCACGACATCTAGCAAATTCAATCATGGTCTCCCCAATATAGTGTTATAAGCCAACGGGACCTGGACCATAAGAAAATTTATGACCACGGTGCTTTGGCATGGAGGGGTTCCAGCTGTGACAGGGAGGGCGATCTCCCCCTCAACGCTCACCGAGTCTCCAGTGAAGCCCATTAGAGGGGTGGCGACGGGTCGGAGGAAGACTTCAATAGATTCATCTGAACAAAAGCTTCGTAGCTCAAAACATCCATCGAACTCCCACTATCAACTAAAATTCTTTTTACAGGATGTTTGGCTATGGTCATGGACACAATGACGCTGTCGTCATGCTTATTAACTACCCCATCTAAATCCTTTCCAAAGAAAGGAATTACAGAATCTGTTCTCTCTCGCTGTCTTTTTGAACCACCACCTGTCCTTCAGGAAATCATAGCTATGGTCTTCTCCGTTGGGGCATTGTCCATGACGGTCTGAAGTGTCGGAGGCACCGATGGACTTGGAGTGGGAAGGCTTTCCCTTCGAACGAATTTGCCCAAGTGACCCTACTGAACCAGCTCCTCAATGGCCTTCTTCAGATGGCAGTAGTCCTCGGTGTCATGACCATAGTCTCGGTGGTACCGGCAGTAAAACTTCTTGTTGCGGGGGGGTCCCAGATTTCAAGAGAGCCGGACGCTTGAAATAAGGTTCCTCCTCGATCTCTAGTAGGATGTGAGATATAGAAGCCATGAGGGGAGTGAATTGCTCCTTAGGAATAAGCGTCTGTGGTTGGCGATCTGGGCGGTGAGGAGGCTCAGGCTTCCGGGGTCGTGCTCTGGCATGCTCAGTAGGCGGTGGTTTCTTACTGGTGTTCTTGTCGGCTTCCCTCCTGGAAGAATTCGCCTCATCAACACGGATGTATTTCTGTGTCCGGTTCAGAAGCTCGGCATAAGAACTCGGAGGCTTCTTGTCTAGGGAATAGGCAAACCTGGAGGGACGAAGTCCTCGCTTTAATGCCAAAGTGGCTATAGAATCATCCAGGTTGTATACCACCAATGCAGCTTCCTTAAACCGAGTGATAAAGTCCTTCAAGGTCTCGCCACTCCTCTGCTGGACAGTGAATAGGCTATCAGCCACTCGTGGGATCTTCCAGCATGCATCAAAGTGGGCCAGCAAAGATCGCTTGAGTTGTCGAAACGAATTGATGCTGCGTAGAGGTAGGCGGGAATACCATGCACGTGTCGCCTTGCGAAGGGTGGCTGGAAAGGCGACACATAAAAGGGAGTCCATCGCTCCCTGGACCTGCATGAGGACCTTGTAGCTCTCCAGGTGGTCCAGTGGGTTCGTTGTGCCATCGTACAGGTCCAGTTGGGAGAGACGGAAACGGGGCGGGACCGGTTCCTCCATGATGCGCTGGAAAAGTGGGGGGCGATGCTCATAATCCGTCCCATGAGGGTTAGCGATCCGGTGGCTAAGCTCCTCCAACCATCGATGATACTCATCGAGCCGTTGCTTGGCCCGATGGGTAGTCTTCCTGAGGGTGCCGTTTTGAGATGAATCAGAAGAGGAAGCCGAAAAAGATCGCCGGCGTAAGGAGCGCACCCTTCTGGATTCTTTCTCATCCGGCCGATGGTGGGAACGACCGGAGTGACGGGAGGGGGACCGCCGTCGCTTTGAGGCCTCTCGGCGACGAGGTTCAGGGGGTGAGTGACGAGAGACTTCGGGTGGGGTCCCGCCTTAGTGAGACTGGATTGTCCCCTGCACCCCTTCACCAGGCACAGGGGGTTGAAGTGCAGCAGCCAAGCAGTGTTCTTGCAGTCCCCGTACCATTGTCATCAAGTCCTGGAGCTGGTCAGCCAGAACCTTAAGCCGGTCAGGCTGGCTCATCTGTGCAGGGGGCGGAACACGGAGGTTGGCCTCCGATTGTTCAGCCCGCGGAATGCGCTCTGCGGCCTGGCTGGAGGAAGCCTCTTGTGCTCGTGTTGTCACCATCGCCTTCCTTGCAGAATTAGTGGGGTCACAGGGAGAACTTTCGCCTTCCTCCCATGTGGACTCCCCTTCCTGGCGCGCCAATCTGATGCGAACAAATCAACAATGATGAGCGACGGGCATGCTGAGATTTGTCGTGGGCTTCCAAATGGGATGGAGATATCGTCTTCCTTCTTCGGAAACCTGCAAGAAGTCCCCGGTCGGTGTTTCCGGCGAGGACCCTCCGACGCTCAAATTAGTAAACTTGTCGCTCAGTTCTGTAGTAGTGAGAGATAGATTGAGAGATTGAGAGAGATCCCCTTGCATTGAGCTCGGGTCCTCTTCTTATACCTGTCTGGGGGGTCACGTTTACCTCGTTTCGTTAGAACCGTCGAATCTTTCTCGTTGGGATAAGCTCCTTTGAATGGCGAGTGGTTAAGCCGTTGTTGGATGAGGGCCGCTTGTAATAGTAACTGCCGGGCATGCTAGCACTTGCCCATGATTTCAGTGAGCGAGGTACATGGCAATAGACCTTGAATCTCAGGATCTATTGCCTGAGGCGGGTCATTGTGTATGCAAGAAAGGCACAAAGTTAGGGCCTAAGGCAGGTCATTGTGTATGCAAGAAAGGCACAAAGTTAGGGCCGGAGCCGCTGCTGGAGGCCAGAGCCAAAGGCCGGAGCTGGAGGCTGGAGCAGGAGGCCGGAGCCAAAGGCTGTCGCTGGAGGCCGGAGCCAAAGGCCGAAGCCAAAGGCCAGAGCTGAAGGCCGGAGCCAAAGGCCGGAGCTGGAGGCCGGAGCTGGAGGACGAAGCCAAAGGCCGTCGCTGGAGGCTGAAGCCAAAGGCCGAAGCCAAAGGCCGGTGCTGGAGGCCATAGCTAGAGGCCGTAGCCGGAGGCCGGAGCTAGAGGCCGTCGCTGGAGGCCGGAGCTAAGATTCCATTTCCTGGTTTTGCTGTCACATCATTATTTTCAAAAATCATACAAAAGATTATAATACCACCCAGAGGAGACGGTCAGCCGTATCAGGCATCATGACTCGTATCATGTGATGAGGCAAAGTAAAAAAAAAAAACAGCTGACTTCTGATCATGGTCTAAGATTTGTGAAGTTCAAAATCTGGTCAACTTCAATTGATCAGTTTCTTGGTCAACATGGAAGAGGCTGGAGAAATTTTATGGCAAACTATGTATTCCGAGATCTCAGATGAAAATAATCGAGACACATTGACATAACCACCAATATAATAAACATGAGTAAGCACTGTATTCGGACGTCAAATTCTTCGTTCGTTTCTCTCAAAGATTAATATTGTAGAAGTGTAATACCTGGTTCAAACGAACCAGATTTGGTTCAGATGAACCAGGCTTGGTTCAGATGAACCAGGCTCGGTTCAGATGAACCAAGCTCCTGACTTTTGGGTTCCCCGGACTAACGCTTCGCTCCAGGCGAAGCGTTTAACCTTTCAGGAAACCCTCGATCCGAGGCACTGCTCGGGTGATTAAATAGGGAGGATGAGGACCCTTCCTTCACGCGGGCGCACTTCATCCATCAGGTAATTCCCTACCTCAGAGAGAGAGAGAGAGAGAGAGCGATTAGGAGAGAGAAAGAGAGAGCGAGAGAGAGACAGCGTGAGAGAGAGAGAGACAGAGGGACAGAGAGAGCACGGGAGGCAGAGCGTTGAAACCGGCCGGATGAACCTGGTTCAGGCCCGACGGCGTGCTCGCCGCCGCGCCTGGCCTGAGCCTTGGCCGGCGACCCCGCCGGCGCCGGGGGAGGCATCCAGCGGGGTGGTGGTGGAGAGAGAGAGAGAGAGAGGGCCAATTGGCCCTCCTCTCGTGCGGTGGCGGAAGCCAGTTCGGCTTCCGCTGGTTGGTTCGGGCCTGGCGGCATGCTCGCCACCTCGCCGGGCCCAAGCTTAGGCCTGTCACCTCCACCGGCGCCGGGCGTGCGTCCGGTGGAGGTCCGGCCGGCCATGGTGGTTGGCCGTGCCGCTGGCACAGTTCTGTGCCGCACGGAGGTGTTAGAGAGAAAGAAAAAAATTGAGGGAGAGAGAGAAGGTTTGGCGGCCGGCCGCGACGGCGGCCGGCTCTGGCCCGGCCACCAGCGGCCGGGCCGCCCTCAATTTGGCCGGCGGCGGCCCCGGCCGCCGGCCATGTTCCCGTCCCCTGTTCGGTGAAACAGGGGATCGGGTGGAATCAGGCTGAACCGAGCCGGCTGGGCCGGCCGGTTCAGGCCTTTTGGGCCGTGCAGGGATGAGTTTTGGGGCTGTTTTTGGGCTCCGTAACGGGCCGGGATTAGTAAAAAATTATATGGTTAGAATCTGGGTGAATTCTATTTTCATGAGATATTTTTACTTCCCCAATTGGGTGTGTATAGAGGGAGATATTGGAGCCCGAAGTTGGGCCCGTGAACTAGTCTGGGTAGGGTCTTAAGGGTCATTTTATTAATTAGATTTCCGTGAATTAATTATGTACATTGATCCTGTAGGTGCCCAGACATCTGATTAAGTTGGTACATCATTTGGATTTTGCGTAGGAGGTAAGTAAGACTATTATGCAATTTAATTATTTAATTAATAAATTGAGTATATACAGTTTGCATGCATTTTTATAAATTAACTGAATTGTCTATGTGGCATGGAACTGTGGATTTCAAATGAACAATTATATGATTATAATGATTGGTAATATTGTAAGAAATGATTTATTGATGTATATGCCAGAATTGTGATTGCATGTACGGCATGTTTATATTGAGGTGATTATATGCATTTCTTGTACTATGCAAACCACTGTGAGATATTGTGAGATACAGATGCATGATGCACATGAGATGAAAATGTTAAATAGATTTATGTGTCTCCGCGGTTCTCCTTTACTATGGCCCCACACATTGTAGATGTATTCTGTATGATTTTTATGGCCACACACACTGGAGATGTATTCTGTTATGATATGGCCCCATATTGTAGACATGTTCTGTATGATTTTACGGCCTCCCACACTGACGAGTGTGTTCTGTTATGGTATGGCCCACATGTCTTACAATGTGTTCTGTATGATTTTTATGGCCACATACATCGTAGAGTGTGTTCTGTTATGGTATGGCCTCACACATCGTACAATGTATTCTGTGGATATTGATGGCCATGCATCTGGAGGATGTGCTCTGATTGAGGTATTGCAAGGCCGTGGGTCACATAGGAAATCTATAATTACATAAACAGTGAGTTTGCTAGAGTGCATATTCTGATGCTTGTCAAATGTTCAATTTATGTTAAGTTGACAAAATGCATATGTTGATAGCATGTTAAATATAATTCAAGTATGATATGATTGTATAATAGGCTTACTTATTGAGTGTAAACTCATTAAACCTTCACAATGTTTTTCAGAGACTCAGGGTTGATGATGGATATTCGGAGTTGATGGAGCTTCTAATAAATAAAATGAGGACCATTGCATTGGTGTAATCCTATTATGTTTGTGTGTAGGGCTTGTTGTAGCCCAACTTTATTAGCATGACTTGGATGTAGGGTTTGATACCCAAAACTTATAACTATCATTTGTATTATGGTTGGTTTCCATATTCATTGCCATTTGAATCGTATATCAAGATTTTTACGATGCCTTGCGTGTCCGGCACGCAGCGGATTGTCACCCTAACTCAAAATTTTGGGTCTGGAGCGTGACAAAAAGAAACAAAGAAAATTCGGGTCCGTTGACATCTAATAATTGGACTATATATCGGTCCATATATATCAGGCTGCCAAAATAAAGTAAGGGCATATGGATGTTCACAAGTGCACAAGATATATGTTGATGTTTTACCAACTAATTAATATCTCGGACTACATCGATTCACATCAGCTGCAACAAACGGGTCATAGACACACACACCCTTCACATGCATCCCCAGACGTGGAAACAAACGCATGGTACGGCAAGACATATAAGTTTCATATCCCCTCTCCATAACAAACTAATCTAAGCCTCTTATTAGAGATAAAATCATAGTTAATTCACCACATGGCAATATTTATACCATCCAACTCCCAATTAAGATTGGATCTCTAGCTAAAATAACATGCTCACCTTATGCAACATCCACATCTTGACAACGACTACCCTCAACTCAAGCACATGCATGCCATAAACACACACATGGCATGTCAATGAATCAGACGCCACCGTTATGGTTGTTGAAGTTATCAATGATGTTAGACACCTTGTAATGCATGCATCTACCCAATATTAACATCATGGTTTTGAAAACCGGATCGAACCGAACCGGCTGGTCGAACCGAAAATCAGTCATCAGTCCGGTCTGATTTATTATTAAAGTTGACTTTTATATGATCCAGTAAAAACCGAAAATCTCTATTAAATCGGCTGGGTTTTGAACTGGTCCAACCTGATTTTTAGATTTTTAGTTTTGATAAATAAAATTATATTTATATTTTATTATTTTTATATTATTAAATTTAAAAATTAATTATAATATCATTCGGTTCGATCAAACCGATTTATCCGATCAAATCGATTGACCCATGACCTAAATGTTAAAGCAGTTCATTGTTCGATCCGATTTTTAAAACATTGATTAACACCCACCTTTAAGATTTGTACCACAACCAATGCTTTAAGATCACTATTTGATGAGTCATCATGTTCTCTCTATCTTAGAAGAATAGTTTGGGCCGAACTATATTTTAGAGACAACATTGTTTCATATAAAGCCAACATATCAACCTTCAATAGTTGTTCCAAATCAACTACAAACTAGATTGAGGTTGTTGATGAATCCTCTCTAGAATTAAACACAACCTTAAAGAAAGTCTGACCTATAATATCATTTCTCATAATAAGGTCATGACCGACTAATGCCTATGAAACCTTGAGCTCAACCACACTTTTTTAAATTAGCTAGGCCCACAATCTTATTATTATTAAACTTGGATTAAAGTTGAGTTACATGATAGTTTGGCCACAAAAGAAAAGTCAATAAGCCTAAGATAAATCGGCCATGAAAAAATCCAAGCTATTTCGTGATTTGAGTTTGGACTTAAACTCAACCTTTCAAAAGTGGAGGACAAATGATATGGTCTGATTTGATTGACTAATCTTGTAGCAACAAATAGCAAAGTCGGATACCAATAAAAAGAGCAAAAACCTTGAGAAAAAAGGGACTCCTTTTTATAATAGCCAACCTATCTTAATTTGACTACAACTCTCCTCATTTGGTATAAATTCACTCTAAAAAAATGGCTTATCATAAGAGAATATTCCTTTATGGGTGCCACTTCCTATGGGATCAAGATTAACCTAAGCTATCCAATACAAGAGTTTAGCTATAGTCATAACTCCTTCAGGCGTTTATAAAAGCAATCCTAATCTCCTCAAGTAAAAATGATCTCTTCTCTCTTTACTTACGTCCTAGATATATCAACCAAGAGCACTAGGACCTCCTCCTCCTGGTCCATTTTTTGGTTAACCTTAATATTGAAGGATTTTCTTTGGAAAAAAACTTTAAGACCCATTACATTTTCTCTTCTTTTCTTATATAAGGCTTGGAAAGTTATGTTACTTTGTGTGTAACATATTTCATCTATTGGTGTATGAAAACCAATTTTAGATGTAAACAAATGTCAAGTGTTAAATTACATGGTTTAAAAGCTTAAGATCTTAGTACTAAGAAACTAAGAAATTTGGTTCAGAAGATGCTGTACCGTGCATATGACATATTTCATTTGTTGATGCAAACCGATTTTAGATGCTAACAAATGTTAACAGTCAAATTATGTGGCCTAGATGCTCTATGGCACGGAATTCGTACTAAATGGTAAGGAATGGGGTTACTAACAAAAAAAGGCTTGAAAAGAATGATTGATGCTCTTTGGCATTGGATTCTTGCCAAATGTAAGGAATGATTGCCAAGAAACAAGGGCTTGAAAAGAATGTATTCTTTGGTGTTAAATTCCTACTAAACGGTCAGGAATGGTACAACGTTCCGCGTGGTAACGAGCATTTTATCAACGGAAGCCGGATGTGATCCATATTTGACTAGATAGCAGTCACTGACCGATGAACAATTAACAAAGCGAGAGGGAGCCAAGTGAAATAGCTAATGAGTTTCTTGCCACATCAGACAAAGTACATGTTAAATGCATCTCTAGGCGGCAATACGTTGCGAAAGATAACGATCAACATGATCTCAAGGGCCAACTTCTATGGTCCCTTTTTTTTTTTTAATGGAAGAATTAGGCTTTGAGTGAATCTATTCAAAGATTTGTGTAATTCATGCTATTATTGTAGTTCTCAAAATTATCCACTCAAAGATTCATTAAAGGATCATGGATCATTTACTTTTCAAAAAGATATAACCCTATGTTTATACCATTGACTGATCTAGACATTTAGACGACTTTCAGAACAAGCACTAGAACAAAAGTCCTTTGCTCACTGTTTAAGACTTCGGAGGGAGTACATTTTTAGCTAAAGAAACTAATGGGTGAAGGGTCCGGCGGCTGTGGAACATGTGCATCTCCTTCAAGCATTATTGTCACTCTTTTCATGTGGGGCCTAAGTGAGGGTTCTTCCTGCACGCACCAGATGGCCACCATCACGAATCTTTCCAGCCTCCTCGCGTCTTCTATTGCCTCCGTGTCGTTCCCCACCAACTTATCCAACCTCCCTTCTCTATAGAAATCATAAGCCCAGTAGGCTATGATGTCTCCGCTACCTGCCCACGATTCAATGCTTTTCCTGCAACAAATGATCTCCAAGAGCATGATTCCGTAACTGTAAACATCAACCTTTGCTGTGATCGCTGTTCTCCTGAACCATTCCGGAGAAACATAACCCCTGGTCCCCCTTATGCCCGTGCTGGTCCCGGATTGGTCGGCCCTTAGAAGCTTTGCCAATCCAAAATCCGATATCCTTGCCATCAAGTTATCGTCCAGAAGAACGTTCTGAGGCTTTATGTCGCAATGGATGATTGGGCTGCTGCACTCTTCATGCAGGTATGCGAGCCCCCTTGCAATTTCCACTGCTATTCGAACTCGTTGGTCCCAGGTTGGCTTTGTAGGAGCAAAGAGGAAGTCTGCCAAAGAGCCATGGCTCATGAACTCATACACGAGGAGGCGATGTGCACCCTCGTCGCAGAATCCGAGCAATCGAACGAGATTCTTGTGATTCGTTTGGCCAATCACGCTTACCTCAGTTCTGAATTCCTTTTCGCCTTCTTGAGCCACCTTTTCAAGCTTCTTAACAGCGATTAGGATTTCAGTATCTGACACCAACGTGCCTTTATAAACTGTTCCAAAAGATCCCTGGCCGAGTTCTTCCTTGAATCCATCCGTTGCAACTTCCAACTCACTGTAAGAGAAAGATCGCAGGTGAGTGCCTATGATGCGTGCATCTCGCTTCAACTGCTTTTTATGGCCAAAGCATGAGATGGCCACGAAAATCACATATACCAAATTCAGCAATGCCGAAGCTCCTAGAGTAATGGATAAGACAAGGATCATAGCATGATGACTTTTGCCCCCTCGAGGACTGACTTTGGGTATCTTGATGAGAGATTTTGCACCAGTTTGAGGGTCCTCTCTACCATTTGAAAGTGGCAACCTTTTCTTCCGGCAGGTCTCATTTCTGTAGATTGCCACCGCACAGAGGCAATCACCTAAGCAGGCTTGGCCGCAGTCGTTCTCGGTTACAGGGCTCAGCACTTCATAGTCTGCCATCGGCCAGTCCACATTTGCCATGGTCTGAAGTTCGGTAAGATCGCAGCTCAGCATGCCATCCGGTTTGCACCCCACGTACATGTCGCCGGGATCCAGGAAAGAGTACCCAGGTGGGCATTCACAGGTAGGCCTTCCGTCGTCTATAAGCTTGCACAAACTATTAAATCCACAAGGGCCACTGCCAATGGACCCTGCTACCTGCAAGCAAATGTTGTCCGGGAGATGCCATAGGACACTCCAAGACCCTGGCCGGCCGCCGGCGCTGGGTTTTGGCTTTGGGTAGAAGTACTGCCTTAGGACCCCATCGAAATCCAGTGTTACCCGGTGGTAGTAGTCCTCCGTCGAAACCTTGCCATTGGACTGTGTGAGCAGGAGAATGTTTTCATCCGTTTGATTCAAGTATAGGTAGCCCGACTGATTGAAGATGAGCTGGGCGCCAGTCCCAGTAGTATTGCTCGCCCAATAAGGCTCGTACTGATATCCGGTGGGAACGTTCACGGAATAAAATAAAAGGTTTCCATCTTTCTGGATTGAAAGCTTGAATCTTCCTTGTGCATAGTTGTTCTCCATTAGACGAGAATAGAGCTGGGTGCCCAGACCCAGTACCTGTGTTGGGAGAATCGTGTCGGTGGGGTGATTGAAGCTCTCCCAAATGTTATGGGATCTTCCGTCGACAAGGACAAAGTTTCCGGTGTCAAGCATCGCAGCAGAGGAGACGCTCGTTCCATTGACCGACCAGGCCTCCTGGCCTTGCTCGTCATAGAGTACGAGCCGTCCGCTGCCGGTCAGCTCCACTTTGGACCCTCCTCGCACCGGCCTGTTCCTGTTGGCAGACCAGACCACCGCTTTATCTGCTACTTTGTGGAACCAGATGCCTAGCAGGAAGAGGTCACCACCAGCTCCGAGTGGAAGGAATCCGAATGCGAAATCTCCTGAAGGAGAAACCCATGAATTGTTCTCGTCTAGGGTCGAAAGAGATGAGCCCAGGCTGATGTTTCTGTAGCTTTGACCTGCCATCGCAAGAGGGAGTACCAGTAGAGAACCATGAGAGAGAAGCACAAATGCCTTCTTGTAATTATTTGTTCCTTAATAAATTGGGGACCGTGACTCCCCTGTTCACAGTCCAAAAGAGAAGCACAAATGAAAATGAATGCAAGCAAACAGGTTGTGAAGAAGGCAACCATGAATATGGATTTAAATATATTCGTGGCTTCTTCGAGCTCACTCTGTACTGACGCTTCTTCTCACTACATTGTAGTGGCAGAAGTCACGAAAAGTATGGCAGTCATAAGGACACAATTTACAAAAGCAGGGCTTCCCGGTAGTGATCCAACCAGAATCCAACCCCTGTTGTTATTTTTTCTCAGTAACAAAAGTAGGAGGGTGAGGATGGGAATTAATACCTTTGGATACTTTGATATAAGCCCTTCTGTGAACATAACTGCCCATCCTCCCATTAGAAAGGGGAAGCTTCTTCTTCCAGCAACTACTATTGTGATACATAACAACTGCACAGAAACAGTCGCCTAAGCAGTCTCTTTTGCACCCCTCCTCAGTTATGGGGCTGAAGTGCTCGTAGTCAGATAAAGGCCAATCCACGTCGATCAACACTGCAAAATCATACGTCGACTCTCTCCCCTTATCAGCTGCGTTACAGCTTTGGGGTGTAAAATTTTGTTGACACCCTTCGTACTTCCTGTTGGAATCGAAAAAGGAATACTCGGGTGGGCACTCGCAATCCACACGCTGAATGCCACCAGATTTGCAGTAGCTATTGAACCCACAGACACCACTCCCGCTCAGCGTCAGCCACGAATTGCAGATGTCTGCAGGCTGGAAACCCACAGGAGTCCAGCTCTCGTTCCGGCTCCCATTCCTTGGATGGACGTACTGCCTCAAGACCCCATCAGAGTCGAGCGTAGCCCTGTGGTAGAAATCTCTCGTCGAATACATTCCGCCGGATGTCAAATTGAGTGTAGTGCCGTTATTTAGGGCCAAGTAAACAGTCCCCAGCTCGTCGAAGACGAGCTGCGTTCCATTTCCAACGGTGCTGCTAAACCAGTAACGATCGTATTCTAGTCCTGACGGGATGGCAACGAAATAGAACACTAGATCACCGTCAGTTTGGAACTTGAGCTTGAACCTTCCACTGGAGTAATTCGTATCCATCAGACGGGATCGAAGCTTGGTCCCCAGACCCAATACCTGGGAGGGCAAGATGGTGTCAGAGGGCATGTCGAAGCTCTGCCATTGAACGGAGTCGTCACCACTCGCAACAACGAAGTTTCCGGTATTGAGCATGGCAGCATGGGTGACATTGCTGGTGCTGGCGTTCCACACCTCCAGCCGTTGTGGTCTTTGAGAGAGAGCCGTCCGTCGACGGTCAGCTCCACCTTTGACCCAGCCTGCACTGGGTTGTCTCCGTTCGCGAACCAGATTATGGTACTGTTTAATATCTTTTCGAACCAGATGGCAAGCAGAAGAGCTTGCTATTTGTTTCGAGGGGATAAAATCCAAAGGCAAACTCGCCGGAGGCGAGAGCCAGGAGGTGTTTTGGCCGAGGGGAGTGAGGGAGGAGCCCAAGCTTACGTTGTGGTGAGTTTGAGCACATGAAGGGCTGATTAAAGCTCGTAGTAAGAGGAGAGGCAGTAGTATCAAATGGAAACGGTGGAACAGAGATAAGGATGATGCCATGGCAGGATAAGGGATTTGTTCGATTGGTTTTCAGTGGGAGATAATTAAAATTGAAAGTCGATCTAAAGCTAGAATCTTGGAAAGCTATGCCACGATCTTTCTTCGAAGTAGCATTGACTTGGCAGCGTCAAGCTAAAGTCACGGGTGGAGGGCGGCCAGCGGGCCTGGTCGTTCCATCGTTCTTTGTGAATGTCGGTTTAAATATACGATGAGAATTGAGAACCATAGAAAAATACCCCAACGCCATAAATATATGGCAAGAGGCAAAGAAAAGTATTACAACACCATCTAATGGAGCCTAGATCTCTTACACGTGTCCTAAATTCGTTAAAGAACAAATTTTCAAGGTCAATTGCACCGCACATGATTGACCAAGGTCAAGCTTGGTGGGAAGTTAGATGGGTTAGCACATGGCAAGGGAGCCATATTTGACTGCTACCTTGTTGTTAGCTATTTTCCATGGGAGTCATGCTTATAAGCAACGACTTAATATATGGAATACACTTATGGGTGAATGGACCCATAAGTAAAACAATCCGTTCATTTTGTTTATTTATGTTCGCTTTTCACTGAAACTAGCTAAGAAAAAGAGAAGAAGAACGCAATCTCACTAAATAGACCATGTTGCCGCTGGGATCCGTCCTTCGACTCGGACGCGGTCGATCTCCAGGAAGAGGGGGCGGACCTGCAAAGAAGTCCACACGCGGGGGCGCTGGGGGTGGCCCTCCACGGAAGACCCTCCGACGCTCAAGTCAGTGGAGAAGAAATCGGCGATCAACCAGATAATGGGAAGGTGGATCTCTCCGGGAGCCTCTCCAGGGGGCGGCCAATCGGAAGCTCCAGAGGGCAGGAGCACCGACGAGCTGCCGGAGAGAGGTGGGAGTGCGCGTGCGCCAGGAGATATGCGTACCTGAGGGAATCTGGGAGCGTCCAATTTATAGACTGTCACCTGGACCTTGAGCATCTTCTGGAAGGTTCAGAGGTTGTTACGATACGGAGGTGGACAGAATCAGGCCGTGTGGGGCCGTTAGAATCCGTATCCTGTTTGTTAGGGGATCGACGGCTGGGAGAGCTCCTTGATGTCTCGAGATCTGGTCGAGTAGACCTGGGGCGGTTACGATAGGTTCTAGGCCACGTCCGACATGATTCCTTGTCTAGGATGCTGTTATGGTGAACCTGGGCTCTCCCGCGTCAGGTTCCGCGGAGGTAGGTATCGGTTGGGGATCGCTTGACGAGCCGGGCCATGGTGAAGCCGAGCTATGGAAGCCCGGAGGAGCCGAGCTATGGAAGCCCGAAGGGGGCCGAGCTAGGGAGCCGGAGGGGCCGAGGGAAGCCCGGAAGGAGCCGAGCTATGGAAGCCCGGAAGGAACCGAGCTATGGAAGCCCGGAAGGAGCCGAGCTATGGAAGCCCGGAGGGAGCCGAGCCAGGAAGCCCGGAAGGAGCCGAGCTATGGAAGCCCGGAAGGAACCGAGCTATGGAAGCCCGGAAGGAGCCGAGCTATGGAAGCCCGGAAGGGCCAAGCTACGAAAGCCCGGAAAGACGGAGGGAGGAGGTCGCCTTAGCCGCCTCGCACGGATATTAATGCAATGACGATTTTACCCCCCAACACATGCCCTCCACTCCCTAGTTCGAAGCGTAGGTTCGGGCATAGGGAGTACAAGTCCAAATGGCGCATCCCGGATGGGACGTCTTGGTTTAGACAGCTCGTGCAATGATGCCCTAATTAATGCGACAGGGCCATCTGCCTTCGGGGCTAAGGCTTCCTCAGAGCGACGGTTGGGATTGCGCCACGCCGCGAATCCCGATCGATCGGGTATTTGTCGAGGCGATTCCGGACGCCTCGGATGAGATGCCCGCCTCCTTAGGGCGGCTTCCTTGGCGGAGAAGCGAAGTGACGGCCGCATTATATATATATGCACGCATGCTCGCGGCGTTCTCTCGTCTTGCTTTCAGAAGAGTTTTGGCCTTTCATCCTCTTCGACGCTCATCGTTTTCGCTTGGTATTTCTTTCAACCGAGATGGCGATGAGCCCCGACGACGTGGTCTCAGAAATCGTTGCCGAGGATTTGGGGAGGATTCACCAGTGGTATGGCTGCCCTTGGATGTCGTTCTGCGGGCGCCGGAACCCGAAGATAGAGTTACTCGGGATTTAGAGTCTGGGGTTTTTGTCTATGAAGATAGTTTGAAGGCGGGTCTTCGTTTTCCTCTCCACCCCTTGGTGAAGGAGATCATGACCCACTACAATATCTGCCCATCAATGGTGGCTCCAAACAGTTGGCGGAGCATCGTCGGATTCATCTCGATGTGCCACCAGATTCAAATCGTCGCTACTCTCCCCCTTTTCCGCACCTGCTACCACTTGATTCCTGGGAGGAAATCAGAGTGGCCCTACATCGGGCCCCGGAGATCTTTCAACGTCATTGCGGATAAGCCATCTTCCATCAAGGGGTGGAAGAGTCGGTTCGTTATCGCGGAGGGGAACATCGGTTCCGGCTTCCCTCGGAGATGGGGGGATTTTGTGAGGGATGCGGAGACGCATCCGGTTTTGTCGGCGCAGGAGGAGAGGGACTTGGACGTCCTTCGCAATGGACAGGTGTTTTCGGCAACGACCTGCTATCGGAGGGGGCCCTCTTCGCAGCCGGGCTCAGCCCTCTGGACCCGCAAGGTGAGTCCCTTTCTTGCTGTGTGTTTTTCTCGATTAATGTGCTTGGACCTGAGTATGTGTGTTCCATTCTGACAGCCAAAAGGTCGGCGTTGTCGAACCTCTCCAAGAGGAAGAGAGGAAAACGCCCAGGGGAAGGTAGCGGCGCGGATAGTGGCCGGCCCGAAAAAAGGGCTCATACTTCCGCAAGAAGCCCGCCGGACGCCGGAGCAGTCATACAGAGCGCCGGGGGCGAAGGAGGGCCCGGGGAGAACGGTTATGGCCTCCGACCCTCTCGTGTTGGAGATATCAGACAGCTCGGATGAGGCTCCGTTGGCTCGTCCGACCGCGTCCCCCTGAAAGAGGAACCAGCGACGGATTGGCGGAGGCGGTCATTGCTGAGGAGCCTGCTGTCCCCGCGGGATCGCCACGGCTCCAGCAGGGAGAGAGACGGCTGGGCCGAGGAGGTTCAGGGAGAGCCCCCTCTTGGTCTCTCTGCAGGGGAGTCCGGTAGTAGTGAGGTCGGGCCCTCGATGGGTCAAGAGCGGGTCAGACCGAGGCTTCGGGGGAGCCTGCGGAGGAGATGCAGGTGGTGGTAACCGGGAAGGATGCATCGGAGGAGGGAGCGCAGCAAGGCGGGAGCCCCGCATTGGGAGCTCCTTCGAAAAAGGTTTTGGGGAGGCTGGCGCTTGGGCTAGCCGAATATCTGAAGAGCCCAAGCCAGGGCCTTGGTAGAGGAGGCTGGGAGGTTGAAGGCCTCTCAGACGGGTCGCCCAGGCCGGTCCCTCAGGCGGGGTTGGTCAACCCAGCAGCTCGGATGCTGGTGTTGAGGAGGCATTTTCCGCCATGATGAGGTCGGCCCTGTATCCGGGCGCGATCCTTCGGCGGACAAGTTTGCCGACCTGGAGTTGGTCGATGCTGCGTTCGGGCAGCAAGGTGTGGCCGAAAGTATCCATCTCCTTCCCGACATCGATAATACAACCCTGATGAGGATGACTCGGGCCTATGCCTCGCGGGTGAGTTATTTTCTTGTGCGGTAGATGTTTCCCGATTGACCCCATCGTGGGTTTTATTCATTTTTGTCTTGCAGAGCGTTTTGCTTTCCCGGGCGATATGCTGGCGCTTGAGTTTGGCGACAGGGGCCAGCATTCAGGCCAGGAGGGAGAATGCCGAGCTCCAGTCGCGACTGAAGTGTCTGAGAAGTTCGAAGAGCTCATGGATATGATGATAGGAGCTTGAAGGGAATAAGGGCGGCACACCAGGTCGCCTGGCCGAGGTGTCCAAGCAGAAGCGTAGGGTGGAGGAGTTGCAGGAACTCCTGGCGAAGAACGACAACGCGTGCTTGGAGCTGGCCAGAATCGAGTCAAAACATTCCGCGGAGGTGAAGGCGATGCGGAGAGAACATAGCGAGAGTATGGGTCGGCTGGGGAAGGAAGCTGCCGACGAGAGGAAGCGTTTGACTAGGATGCTTGGCGAGGTGGAGGAGCGACTGAAGCGCCGCGACAGCGAAATTGCCATTTGAGGGAGGGCGCTAAATGGCAACAAGGGGTGATAGCTCGGGTGAACAACGAGCTATCCCAAGCCCGGAGGATTGAAGCCAAGCAGTCGAGGATCAACAATCTGCAGGAGAGAGTCGAGCTGGTCGGGGCTGACAGGACAAGAGCCAGGAGTGAGGCTGAGGAGTCGGCCAAGAGGTTGGCCAGACGAGAGGAGGAGGTACGATCTTTCCCCCCCCCCCTTTTTTAGCTTTTTCTACTGGTTTCTTGTGATGCCGACTTACTTCGGCTTTTTCAGATGGCGAAGTTGGGTTGGAGGTTCGGGCTCTTCAAGGCGAGCTTGTGTCCAGCCGCAACAAGAGCTCAGAATTCGAGACGCGGGCCGGCGAGTTCGAGGAGCAAAATATCATTCTGCGGGCCCAAGTCGCAGAGGCTGAGAAACAGGCTGCTGAGGCCAACATGCAGCTCGCCATACTCAAGGGGAGGCAGGATGCTATCAGTGTTGGCGCCTTCCAACTTGGGATGGAGGAATGCAAAGAGAGGATATCCAGCGAGCACCGGAATGGGATCTCTCTTTCCTGGATGCTGAAACTCCGATGAGGGTGAGTCCGAGGGGGAAGAAGAGGACGAATATGTCGACGTCTCTGACCTGACCCTGGTGCGTCCCGGGTCCCAGCGAAGCCGTAATTTCTGAGGGACGGTCGCAAACTGCCGTTGAGGGGCGAAAATGTTGGAGAAGGGCGAGCCTAGTCACTTCCGTGGATGTAACCGAGAGCTCTTCCAAAACCGATGTGGTTCCCGGCCTTAGGGCCATTCTTGTATTTCTTTTTGAAGTTGTCTGACGTTTCTTAATAAAAGATTTTCCGTTTCCATCTAAGTTTTCTTGCGTGACTTCGTTGTCGTCTCGCCTTAATCGTGAGCGACTTATGGCTCGCTGATACTCTTAGGTCATCTTATTCCGGGATTGAAGGAAATTGGCTTGTTTGGCTAGATGAAGGGTCGGCTGCCTCGGGCCGACAGGCGGGGTCGGCCGGGGCCGACGAGCAAAAATAGGTCGGCTGGGCCGACGATCGGCTGGGGCCGAAAATGGGTCGGCTGGGGCCGACGGATAGGTCGGCTGGGGCCGACAGGGTCGGCTGGGGCCGACAAGAAAAGTAGGTCGGCTGGGGCCGACAATAGGTCGGCTAGGGCCGACAGGCAAAGTAGGTCGGCTGGGGCCGACAGGCAAAGTAGGCCTTCGCGCTTTCTGCTATTCTGCCAACGCCCTGCTGTCCCGCAGGTGATTCGGTTTTTATTTCACTAGAATGATGATACGGCGAGTGGGGGGCATAAAGCTATCAGAGCTTTCCGGAAGGTGCTCTTTTCCCATGCAGGTCACTTTGTCGTGCCGTGCACGCAACCGTTACCATTGGAGGACGTATTTTCTCAAGGACGATATTCTGAGCCCGCCAGTTTTCGAATGCCAGTGGCGATCCTCCGCATTAATGACGCGATTCGGGATCAGGGGGAGATCTCCGCATCTCATTCAGGCGGTGGGCTTGGCGCGCAGTGGGGCGCTGCGCCTATCTGAGGGGCCACGTGGAGGCGTGGGCCAGATGTTTGAATCTCGGGACTTACAGCTTGGGTAGCTTTTCCCGGTTTTTTGCCTATAAAAAGGGGAAAAGAGGGGTCATGTTGGTTATCCCCAAAGTGTCTTTTCCATCAGAGCTTCCATTATGCTCATTTCTCTGCTGCTACGAGTGGGAGGATCCGAGCTTTCCTCTCATAGGCTCCTTGCCGCCGGATAGCTGGGGCGACCGGGGAGCTGCCGAAGAATGGCTCACCCTTAGGGGATGAGTCCCGGAGATCATATGGAGAGCGCACAAGGGGGCGCAGAGATCACACGGGGAGCGCACATATACTCTTCCCGTGTGACCTTTGCGGCCTGTTACGGGGGCTTACGGTAGGAAGTGTATGACACCCCCGTAGCACGCACAGATTCTCCCTCCTTTGCTGGCCTGGATTCCCCCCTTCTCTGAGGGGAATCCTTGCCACGGGAGGAGAAAATGGGAGCAACCGGGGTCCGATGATCCCCGCCTCTCGGTCGGGCGGCGGCGATCCAGCACCCCCTCCTAGGGGAGCGGGCTGGTTCGTCCGAATCCTCAGAATCAGCATCCACGGGCCATGCCACCTTCTGAATCTCTTCATTCAGCCGTGGAGGGTCAGCTTTATCCGTCCAGGCGGGCTGACCGTTTCGTGGTTTGCCTGATTTGTCGATCCGACGTCGGAGCATCACAGTTGCCTAGGTCTGCTTTGGAGCAGTTGCCCGAGTTTTGTATTTGCCTTTATTTTATGCATTTCAATGCTCTTGTAACGCCTGTGAGGCATTTGTAACTGATCTTGATCGGCAATAAAGAGAGTTATGTTCTGTTTTTCAATCTCTATCTTTTCTGTGCCGAGTTGCTGTTATTGTTGTTTGTGGGGTACAAAGGCGTCCCGCTCGTCCTTAGACGAGGATCCCACGCCGTCCGAACTAATCGAGGTTCGCGCGACGGTTCAGGGATCGTTCGGCGAAATACGCTCCTTACTTGGTCAGAAGTTTGATATTTTGCTTCGCTTTTATCGGAGCTCGATTATCGTGGTCGGCTTTGGCCGAAGTTTTTTCCCATCATGGTTGGGAACACTCGGAGTTTCGGGGATTTTTGGCCCTGCCAAGGTTCGGAGATTATTCGGCCCTGCCGAGGTTCGGAGACTTGGCCCTGCCAAGGTTCGAGAGTTCGGCCCCCGAGGTTCGGAGAGACTTGGCCCTGCCAAGGTTCGGAGATTCGTCGCTCGGCCCTGCCGAGGTTCGGAGATTTGACTTGGCCCTGCCAAGGTTCTTCGGCCCTGCCGAGGTTCGGAGACTTGGCCCTGCCAAGGTTCGGAGATTAGGCCGCCGAGGTTCGGAGAGGCCCTGCCAAGGTTCGGAGATTCAGGCTCAAGGGAGCGACTCAGTTGTCATTGTGGGCCACAGCGTTAGGCCCACGTGGCGCTTGGTAAGGGGCGCCAGAGCGGAACGGGCGGTATATTGTCACGCTTTTTTATTGGTGACGCTACTCTTCCCGAGGGGACAGGTTATTGGCCGAATGCGGACTTCCGCGTTTCCGAAAAAGAGGCCAGCATTAAGAGGCTCGGGGAAGCGCCGAATGCATTTATTGCGAGGGCCGACAGATCGGAAAATGTTCTGCTTGGGGAATTCCCGAACAACTGCTCGCGCTTACCGATCTTGCTCGGGATGGGGCGCGACTTTGGATTCGCAGGCATTGAAATGACGACACGTGGCAAGTTCTTATGGGTCGGTGGTTACGGCGTGACCGATAGAGATACCTGCCTGGCGAGTATAAATATGACCGAGGGGCATCGGTTTCGGCCATCCCTCGGTTTAAGTTCTGAAAAATGGCCTATCCAGGGCGATCATCAGGCGAGTCGTTCCTCGCTCGAGGCCTGCTGCGCTCGGAGGGGAGGCGTCCTCCGTTACTGTCGATGGGCTGGAGGCGTCGGCCTTGCGAGCAATCAGCAGCTCGAGGGTCGCCGAAGAGTACATGGACGTGTGGTCAGGGAGGCGGAGGCCTCACCGGGTGGTGGACCGGCAAAGGAGGAGATCGCGTCCCTTCGTCAGCAAGTGGCTGACCTGACGGAGCGCCTGGAGGAGCTGCTAGCCTCCGGGAGTGACTCCGACCTGATTTAGGGCCTCTGTTTTGTTTTTTGTTTTTCTGTCTTGTTTTTAAATGAAAATGGATCTTGCTTTGGAAGTCCTCTTCTTCAGAATTTATGGCCTTGATCCGCGTGATGAATTAGGGTGTTGGCGTGGCCCCATCGTTTTTGTGCGTTGATATAGACGCTTTGAACGACGGGTTATAGGGGCGTCACCCAAAGATTTTCAGTAGCAGAGGGGAATCTCCTAGCTCTGCTTGGGGCCTCTGGCCGATTACGCGGGGCTTAATGGCCTCTTAAAGGGGTTTGCCAATGGTGGCTTCTTTTTGTGCGTCGACGGTTTTTGTTTAACGCGCTCGTTTTCAAACCGGACGAAGTCCTTCGGGGACTATTTGGAGGCCGCGGCTTTGGTCGGGGCCTGTACTTCGGTTTTTAGCTGGGATTTTAGCCCGAATGATTTTTACCTGGCCTGCCACGGCTCGGAGGATTCGTTGCTCGGCCCGGCCGAGGTTCGGAGAATATTTTACTTGGCCCTGCCAAGGTTCGGAGATTTGTTGCTCGGCCCTGCCGAGGTTCGGAGAATATTTTACTTGGCCCTGCCAAGGTTCGGAGATTTGTTGCTCGGCCCAGCCGAGGTTCGGAGAATATTTTACTTGGCCCTGCCAAGGTTCGGAGATTTGTTGCTCGGCCCAGCCGAGGTTCGGAGAATATTTTACTTGGCCCTGCCAAGGTTCGGAGATTTGTTGCTCGGCCCAGCCGAGGTTCGGAGAATATTTTACTTGGCCCTGCCAAGGTTCGGAGATTTGTTGCTCGGCCCTGCCGAGGTTCGGAGAATATTTTACTTGGCCCTGCCAAGGTTCGGAGATTTGTTGCTCGGCCCAGCCGAGGTTCGGAGAATATTTTACTTGGCCCTGCCAAGGTTCGGAGATTTGTTGCTCGGCCCAGCCGAGGTTCGGAGAATATTTTACTTGGCCCTGCCAAGGTTCGGAGATTTGTTGCTCGGCCCAGCCGAGGTTCGGAGAATATTTTACTTGGCCCTGCCAAGGTTCGGAGATTTGTTGCTCGGCCCTGCCGAGGTTCGGAGAATATTTTACTTGGCCCTGCCAAGGTTCGGAGATTTGTTGCTCGGCCCTGCCGAGGTTCGGAGAATATTTTACTTGGCCCTGCCAAGGTTCGGAGATTTTGTTCAAACAGATAGCTCGGTTGTGCCGAGGATTGGTAAGCAGTATCTGTTTCTTTTGCAATTTATAGCAATGGTGCATAATGATTCACGCAACAGGTTTTGAGGAAACAGATAAGCAGGAATGTGTAGTGAGGCATATGAAGATGAATTCAGAGAGGACATACCCTATTGATAATATTTACGAAGGTTGTCCGCGTTCCACGTCCGGGGAATGGACTTCCCATCCAGATCCTGCAGCTTGTAGGTTCCCGGTCCAATAATCTCCGCTACTTGGTACGGGCCCTCCCAGTTTGGCGCCAGCTTTCCTTGCTCCAGCGGTTTGGAAACAGAAGCCTTTCGGAGGACAAGGTCGCCGGGTAGGAAGGTCTTTCCCTTTGACTCTGGAGGCATGGTACCGGGCCACCCTCTGTTGATAGGCAGCCGTTCTGATCCGGGCCTTCTCTCTGATTTCCTCTACAGGTCGAGGTTGGTGCGGAGTTGTTCGTTGCTAGCTTCCTCCGAGTAGCTCTCCACCCGCAATGATGGGAGGCCGACTTCCACAGGGATAACGGCCTCTGTACCGAAAGCCATTCGGAATGGGGTCTCGCCGTCGGGATTCTCGGGGTGTGCGGTAGGCCCATAAGACATGATGTAGCTCATCCGCCCACCTGCCTTGGGCTCTGGAGAGGCGAGCTTTGATTCCCTGGAGGAGGGTCCTGTTGGTCACTTCGGCCGCTCCGTTGGCTTGTGGGTGCCCGACCGAAGTAAGGTGGTGACGGATTCCGTGCTCCTCGCAGAACTGGCGGAATTTGGAGTTGTCGAACTGCTTGCCGTTATCGGTGATTATGGTGTGGGGAGGCCGAATCGGCAGATGATGGACCTCCAACAAAGTCTCTGGCCCGTGCTTCGGTAATTTGTGCAACTGCTTCCGCTTCGACCCATTTGGTGAAGTAGTCGATGGCGACAAATAAGAATTTCCGCTGTCCTGTCGCAAGCGGGAATGGGCCGAGGATGTCCATCCCCCATTTGGCAAAGGGCCAAGCGAGGATATAGAAACTAGCTCGGCGGAAGGGAGCCTTTGGATGCTTGAATGTCTCTGGCAGGGGTCGCAGGCTCGGACTAGATCGTCCGCGTCTTTTTGCATGGTCGGCCAGTAATAGCCTTGTCGCAGCACTTTGTGGCATAGGGACCGGCTTCCCAGATGGTTGCCGCAAATCCCTTCATGTACCTCGCGCAGAGCATAGTCCGCTTCGATGGGCGAAGGCATCTAAGCAGCGGCATGGAAAAAGACCGCTTGTAAAGTTGGTTGTCAATCAATACGTAGTGGGTGGCCTGCAGCTTCAGCTTTCCTAGCCTCTCTTCGGTCGGACGGAAGCGACCCTTCTTTGAGATATTTGAGGATAGGGTCGAACCAGGATGGTTCGGCCTCAACTTGCATCACCCGGTCGGCTTCCGTGATGCTCGGCTTTTCCAGAGTCTCCAGGTGGAATTTTGTTCGGCATCCATCGTCTCCGCGGTTGCCAATCGGGAGAGTAGGTCGGCACGGGCGTTCTCAGATCTGGGAATCTGAATAATTTCAAATTCGAAAAATGGGGAAGCAAGTTACGCACCTCTGGAGATATCGAATCATGTTCGGCTTCCCGGGCTTCAAACTCTCCCCGAACATGGCCGGCTACCAGCTGAGAGTCGGTGAAGGCGTTGAGCTTTTCCACCTTCAGATTGCGGGCGATCCGGAGACCGGCTAACAGGGCTTCGTACTCGGCTTCGTTGTTGGAAGCGGGAAGGAGAATCGGACGCCATATTCGAAGATCATCCCCTCAGGACTGGTAAGAACTAGACCCGCACCGGAGTGATGGGCATTGGACGACCCGTCGACGTGGAGGAGCCACCGGGCTCCAGACTTTGGCTCTTCAAGGAGTCTGGGGTAGAACCGTCCTCCGGGATGGTACACTCGAGGAGGAAGTCGGCCAGTACTTGGGCTTTGATGGCCGGGCGAGGCTGAAAATGTATGTCATGCTCGCTTAGCTCGACGGCCCATTTGGTCATTCTCCCCGATGTTTCGGACGGTGGACCACCGCCTTGATGGGTTGGTCAGTCAGGACCGTCACGGAATGTGCTTGGAAATACGGTCGTAGCTTTCGAACTGAGGTGATCAAGGCCAACACCATCTTTTCAATCCTGCTGTACCTCGTCTCCGCATCGCGGAGCAGCCTGCTCACATAGTAGATCGGCTTCTGGACTTTGCCTTCTTCTTTGACTAGCACCGAACAAACCGCGCCTCCGAAACAGCCAGGTACAAAAAGGGTCTCTCCCGGGGTGGACTACTGAGAAGCGGAGGCGAGCCGAGGTACTTCTTGAGATCTTGAAATGACTTCTGGCATTCGGGAGTCCACTGGAAGTTTTTGGCCGATCGGAGAGTTTTGAAGAAGGGGAGGCATCTCTCGGCCGACCGCGCCACAAAGCGGTTAAGGGCCGCTATCCTCCCGGTTAGGCGCTGGACCTCTTTGACAGATGCTGGGGGCCATTTGTTGGAGAGCTTGAATCTTCTGGGGGTTAGCTTCGATACCTCGCTGGGAGACCATGAAGCCGAGGAACTTCCCGAGTTGACGCCGAAGGCGCACTTGGTCGGGTTGAGTTTCATCCCATATTTGCGCGTGGCAAAGCTCTCCGAGAGGTCCTCGACATGCTGTGACAGCCTCCTTGCTTTTGACCAGCATGTCGTCCACGTACACCTCCATGTTCCGGCCGATTTGCTCCTTGAACACCTTGTTGACCAGCCGCTGGTAGGTCGCCCTGCATTTTTAAGACCAAAAGGCATAACACGGTAACAGTAGGTACCTCGGTCGGTTATGAAGGCGGTCTTTTCTTCATCTTCGGGGCCATTCGGATCTGATTGTAGCCGGAATAGGCGTCCATGAATGACAGCATCTGGTGGCCTGAGGTGGCGTCCACGAGCTGGTCGATCCGAGGGAGGGGGAAGCTGTCCTTCGGGCAGGCTTTGTTGAGGTCGGTGAAGTCGATGCAGATCCTCCATTTGCCGTTCGACTTTTTCACCATGACGACATTTGACAGCCAGTTGGGTAATTTACCTCTCGGACGAAAATTGGCCTTTGATGAGTTTGTCGACCTCTTCTTCAATGGCTTTTTGCCGCTCTGGGGCGAAGCTTCTCTTCTTCTGCTTAACAGGCCTGTGCATCTCGTCCACATTGAGATGATGGACGAGGACCTCGGGGTTGATTCCTGGCATGTCGGAGGCGGTCCAGGCGAAGATGTCGCATTGCTTTGGAGGAATCTGATCAATCTGTGCCGAGGCTCTCCTTTGAGTAGCGACCCGATCCTTGTGGTTCGGTCGGGCTGAGCTTCGTCCAATGGTACCTCCTCCAATTCCTCTGCCGGTTCTCCCCGCTGTTCGGCGAAGTCCTCGCGAGCGTCTAGCCCGTCAACCTCGGCATTCTAGACTGAAGGCTCGTAACAAAGCATTGCCGAGCCATGGCTTGACTTCCCCGAACCACTCCAACTCCTTGCTCGGTGGGGAACTTCATAGACAGATGCGGGATAGAGACAACTGCCTTGAGGGACATCAAGCCAGGCCTGCCGAATATGGCGTTGTATGGGGATCTGAGGTCGGTCACTAGGAAATCGGTCTGTACAATGGTCACAAGGGGCCAGGTTCCCGCGCGGACCGTCAGGGTGACGATTCCTTCCGGGATGATGACGTCGCCGTGAATCCCATCAAGGTGGAATCCACGGCTCGAAGGTTTTCCATGAGCAATTTCATCCTGGCAAACACACCGAGGTACAAAACATTTACCGAGCTTCCACTATCAACGAGGATTCGGCTTACATCATAATTGTTCAAATTAAGGGATACAACTAGTGCGTCATCGTGGGGGAGCTGTATCCCAAGAAGATCATCATCGGAGAAGGAGAGTTCGCCTGTCCTTGCCTTTTTGGGCACCGGTCCTTCACCGCCGCCCCTGGGGCTCGATCCGCCGGCCTCTTCAATCATGTTGATGCGGCCAATCACGGGCGGATTGGGTGGAGGAGGAGGTTGTTGGAGCTCGGGCTGGCGGTCACCTCCTTGTTGTTGCGGCTCGGGCGCCCTCCTGAACTGATCCAGCCGTCCCCGCCGAATCAGCCTCTCTATCTCATTCTTCAGCTGCCAGCATTCTTCAGTGTCATGACCGTGCTCCCTATGGTAGCGGCAGTACTTGGCGGGATCTCTTCGGGTCGGGTTCCCTCGGAGAGGTACTGGCCGGGGAAGTTGGCGCTCTATCTCCATAAGGATTTGCGCTCGGGCACAGTCAGCGGAGTATAGCGATCAAATCGCCTAGGAGGACTCCGGGAGCGATTCCTTGGCGGCGGCGGAGGGACTCTTGGCGGCGAGGCGGACTTGGCCGCCGGGCGGGACGGTGCCTGTCGGGGACTTTGGGCTCCTGCTTCTTTGCCTGCTCAGCGCGGGCAATTCTCCGCGATTCCTCGACCCTAGCGTACTTGTCCGCAAGGGCCATCATATCAGAGAGACATGGGGGGTAGCTGACCTCCATAGCCAGGTAGAAGTCGCTCTCCTTCGAAACTCCCCCCGCCAGGGCGGACATAGCCACCTCATGATTAAGGTGGTCCACCTCTAACATGGCCTTGTTGAAACGGCCAAGGTAATTCCTCAAGGACTCCCCCTCTCTCTGCTTGACTTCGGAGAGGGAGTCGGATCTTCGTCGGTGGCGAGAGGAGCTCGCAATCAGGAACCTGGCTCCAGTGGATCATTATTGACCGGAAGCTACTGAGATGGTCGTCCGGGTCAGTGGAGCCGTGATAGGGTTCGACGGCTGGCAGCTTGACATGGGAGGGAATCACTTCCTCCATGATTCCCTTAGAGAAAGGGATGCCCTGCTCCGCCTTGGGCTGGGGCAGATGGGTCTGCTTGGCGGCGTCCAGCTCCTGACGCATCTCCTGGATCTGACGGCGGATCTCCTCTTCACCGGTAGAGGAGGAGCTGGGCGTGAGAATCGCAAGGATGGCGTGAATCATGGTGAGATGTCGCCGGGGAGAGGGAGCGGGCTCGCCGAGATCTGGAGGATCTCTATCATAACCGGCTCGCGGGACTGGTTTGTCCCCCTGGGCGATGTGGGGGATCCGCGGATTCCGCGGATCAGAGGAGGAGGTCGCCGGCGAAGAAGGAATCGCCGCCTCCTTCTGAGGATGCGAAGCAGGAGGAGCAAGGCGCTCTTGAACCAGGTGGGTAAGGGCCTGGACTTGTTGGACCAGCGTAGCGAACTGGTCCTGGGTCACCGGGATGGCAGGCGGTGACGGAGTTTCGACCGGTGGGGTTGCGGCGCTGTACCGCCAGTCGGATCAGGCCTCTGGGAAGCGACCTGATCTTGGGCTTCAGAGGTTGCTCTCTCCGGTTGGCCATTGAAGAGGTTCTTCTCCGGATTTAGATCCTTGTCTCCTTTCTTCAAGTTTTGATGGGACTTGAGGCCCTTCCTCTAGCGCCAATCTGTTGCCGCCGGGATCCGTCCTCCGACTCGGGCGCGGTCGATCTCCAGGAAGAGGGGGGCGGACCTGCAAAAGAAGTCCACACGCGGGGGCGCTGGGGGTGGTCCTCCGCGGAAGACCCTCCGACGCTCAAGTCAGTGGAGAAGAAATCGGCGATCAACCAGACAATGGGGAGGTGGATCTCTCCGGGAGGCCTCTCCGGGGGCGGCCAATCGGAAGCTCCAGAGGGCAGAGCACCGACGAGCTGCCGGAGAGAGCAGTGGGAGTGCGCGTGCGCCAGGAGTTGCGTACCTGAGGGAATCTGCGAGTCCATATTTATAGACTGTCACCTGGACCTTGAGCGTCTTCTGGAAGGTTCGAGGTTGTTACGATATGGAGGCGGACAGAATCAGGCCGCTGTGGGGCCGTTAGAATCCGTATCCTGTTTGTTAGGGGATCGACGGCTGGGAGAGCTCCTTGATGTCTCGAGATCTGGTTGAGTAGACCTGGGGCGGTTATGATAGGTTTAGGCCACGTCCGACATGATTCCTTGTCTAGGATGCTGTTCTGGTAACCTGGGCTCTCCCGCGTCAGGTTCCGCGGAGGTAGGTGTCGGTTGGGGATCGCTTGATGAGCCGGGCCATGGTGACTCGGGGGGAGCCGAGCTATGGAAGCCCGGAAGGAAGCCGAGCTATGGAAGCCCGGAGGGGCCGAGCTAGGGAGCGGAGGGGCCGAGTGGAAGCGGAAGGAGCCGAGCTATGGAAGCCCGGAGGGAGCCGAGCTATGGAAGCCCGGAGGGGCCGAGCTAGGGAAGCCCGGAAGGAGCCGAGCTATGGAAGCCCGGAAGGAACCGAGCTATGGAAGCCCGGAGGGAGCCGAGCCATGAAAGCCCGGAAGGAGCCGAGCTATGGAAGCCCGGAAGGAACCGAGCTATGGAAGCCCGGAAGGAGGAGCTATGGAAGCCCAGAAGGGCCGAGCTACGAAAGCCCGGAAAGGCGGAGGGAGGAGGTCGACCTTAGCCGCCTCGCACGGATATTAATGCAATGTCGATTTTAACCCCTCCCCCCCCCCCCCCAAACAGACCACTACAAGGTTATAGGTCAATTACTTTTGTTATTAGTTTAGCTCTTAACAAGATCCCATGGTCCTGCAATTATTTTCTATAACTTTTACTATCTGACTTGAAAACTAAAGTCTTTTGCCAGTCATCCAAGTCCTTTCAGGCCAAGTAGCATGCCGGACGCTGTTTTCAAAAATATTTTTTTTAAAAAAAAGAAAGGCTTATATTTACAAAAGAACATAAAAAAAATGTCACACAAATAATTTGAAATAATTTTGAAATATTAAGCTGCAACTTGCTAGTAACTATATATATATATATATAACAAAAATTAAATTTTATAGAGAATTACAAATTAATTGTAGAAAAAAATAAAAGAAGTATGCATAAAATATTGTATGCAAATATATTACTCAAATAATATATCATGATATTTCAAGCAGGTGTGTGCTAAAATTATCACTAAGGCACAATCAGCTCACTTCAAGTTAAAGTCTTTTCATATGAAAATTTGAACTAAAGGATTGCTTCAATTATTTAAAAAAAAATTAAAAAAAGTTTAGAAAAAGAAACAATTGAGGAAAGAAAAAATTGAGAGAAAAAGCTAAAACTTGTAAATCTATCTACATTATTTTCACTATTTTGCTAGGCTTTCTCTTTCTTATTTTCTCTTTCCACTATAAGAAAATAATGAAATAGCGACGCAATTTTAGCGACGCAACGATGCGTCGCTAAAATTACGACTACATTGCGATGCCTCCGCGTCAAAAAAATATTGCGACGCAAATAGCGACGCATTAGCGACTCAATAAATCATAAAATTTAAAAAATAATTTTTAAATTTAGCGACACAAAAATACGTCGTAATATTTATAAAATGTATTTTTTTAAAATATTATTAAAGGAATAAAATATTGCGACGCAGCTAAGTGCGTCGCAATGTTTTAAAAAAATTAATTATGTTAAATAGCGATGCATTAGCGACGCAATAAACATAAAATTAAAATATATATTTAATATAGCGATACAAAAATTGTGTCACAAATATTAATAAAAAAATTAATTTTTATAAAATATAATTATGAAATAAAAATATTGCGACGCAACTCAGTGCATCACATATATTTGAAAAACATAATAATTTTAAATAGCGACGTAATAGACCAGAAAATTGTAAAAATTAATTTTAATTTAGCGACGCACTAATTGCATCGCAATTATTTTAAATAAAATTAATTTTTTATAAATATTAATATGAAAAAAAATATTGCGACGCAAAACAGTGCGTCGTAATGTTTTTAAAAAACTTAATTATTTTAAATAGCGACGCATTAGCGATGTAATAAATCAGAGAAATATAAAAATTATTTTTAAATTTAGCGATGCAATAATTGCATCGTAATTAATTTAAATAAAATTTATTTTAAGAAAATAGTATTATGAAATAAAATATTACGATGCAATCCAGTGCATCGTAATATTTTGTTAAAAATAAATATGTTAATTAGTAACGTAATAGCGATGCAATAAAACAGTAAGTAATAAAAAAATTTTTTTTAACGACGCAAATTAATGCATCGCAATATTTTAAAAAAAATTCATAATGCCAAATTAGTGAAGCATTAGCGACACAATAAATTAGAAATATAATAATAATTAATATATCCGAGATCGGTCGTCGTCGACCGTGATCGATCATGGCTTCGATCGATCGCAACCGTCGGGTCATCGCCGATCGGATCGATTGCGACGGTCCGAGATCGGTCGTCGCCGATCGGGATCGATTATGGCTTGGATCGATGGCATCCATCGGATCATCGCCGATCGAGATCGATCATGGCTTCGATCGATCGCAACCGTCGGATCGTCACCGATCCGATCGATCGCGACAGTCCGAGATCGGTAGTCGCCGATCGGGATGATCATGGCTTCGATCGATCGCAACCCTCGATCGTCACCGATCTGATCGATCGCGACGGTCCGAGATCGGTTGTCGCCGATCAGGATCAATCATGGCTTGGATCGATCACAACCGTCGGATCATTGCCGACCGGGATCGATCATGGCTTGGATCGATCACAACCGTCGGATCGTCGCCGACCAGGATCGATCATGGCTTGGATCGATCGCAACTGTCGGATCATCGCCGACCGGATCGATCATGGCTTGGATCGATCGCAACCATCGGATCATCGCCGACCGGGATCGATCATGGCTTCGATCGATCGCAACCATCGGATCGTCGCTGATCCGATCGATCGCCATGGTCTGAGAGAGGTCGTCGCCGACCGGGATCGATCGCAACCATCGGATCATCACCGACCGGGATCGATCATGGCTTGGATCGATCGCAACCGTCGGATCATCGCCAACCGGGATCGATCATGGCTTCGATCGATCGCAACGGTCGGATCGTCGCCGATCCGATCGATCGCGACGGTCCAAGATAGGTCGACGCCGACCGGGATCGATCATGGCTTGGATCGATCGCAACCATCGGATCGTTGCCGACCGGGATCGATCATGGATTGGATCGATCACAACCGTCAGATCATCGCCGATCGGATCGATCATGGCTTGGATCGATCGCAACCGTCGGATCCTCGCCGATCGGGATCGACCATGGCTTGGATCGATCGCAACCGTCGGATCATCGCCGATCCGATTGATCGCCACGATCCGAGAGAGGTCATCGTCGACCGGGATCGATCATGGCTTGGATCGATCGCAACTGTCGGATCATCGCCGACCGGGTTCGAACATGGCTTGGATCGATCGCAACCGTCGGATCATCGCTGACCGGGATCGATCATGGCTTCGATCGATTGCAACCGTCGGATCGTCACCGATCCGATAGATCGCGACAGTCCGAGATAGGTCGATGCCGACCGGGATCGATCATGGCTTGAATCGATCACAACCGTCGGATCATCGCCGATCGGGATCGATCATGGCTTGGATCGATCGCAACCATCGGATCGTCGCCGACTGGGATCGATCGCAACCGTTCGGATCGATCGGATTCGATCGATCATGGCTTGGATCGATCGCAACCGTCGAATCGATCATTTGGATCGATCGCATCGGATCATCGATTCGAATCGATCGGATCCTCGCCGATCGGATCGTCATCGATCAATCGATATCGATCGATCGTCGACCGTCGATCGTTTCGATCATTCATCGTCGATCAGATCGATCGCAATCGGATCGATCATGCATCGATCAATCGTCATCGATCAATAATTTGGATCGATCGCAAGATCATCGCCGACCATTTGGATCGAGCGAATCATAATCGATCAATCGATTTCGTTCGATCATGGCTTGGATCGATCGCAACCGTCGGATATGTAATGAAAAAGTATTAAAAAAATATTGCGACACGTTAATGTTGTAATAAAAAAAAGTTTAAAAAAAATATTGCGACACAATTTGTGCATCGCAATTATTATCATAAATTATAAATATTATCATTTATAAATATTAAAAAATTATTTTGACGCCGTAGCGATGCATTATCGAAGAAAATAATAAACAAATATTGCGATGCAACTAATGCGTTGCAATTATTTTAGTAAATAAAATTTTTATCAGTAATAATAAATAAAAGAAATATAACATTGCGACACATTATTTGCGTCGCAATGTTTTTTCTATAAATATATGTAACGAAAAAGTATAAAAAAATTATTACGATGCAATTTGTGCGTCGCAATCATTATCATAAATTATAATTATTATCATTTATAAATATTAAAAAATTATTGCGATACCGTAGCGAAGCATTTTTGAAGAAAAAAATAAACAAATATTGCGACGCAATGTATGCATCGCAATTATTTTTAGTAAATATAATTTTTATTAGTAAATAAATAAAAGAAATATAATATTGCGACGCATTAGTTGCGTTGCAATATTTTTCTATAAATATATGTAATCAAAAAGTATAAAAAATATTGTGACGCAATTTGTGCATCGCAATTATTATCATAAATTATAAATATTATTATTTATAAATATTAAAAAATTATTGCGATACTGTAGCGACGCATTTTCGAAGAAAAAGTAAACAAATATTGTGACGTAATGTATGCGTCATAATTATTTTTAGTAAATATAATTTTTATCAGTATTAATATATAAAAGAAATATAATATTGCGACGCATTAGTTGCGTCGCAATGTTTTTTATAAATATATGTAATGAAAAGTTTAAAAAAAATATTGCGATGCAATTTGTGCGTCGTAATTATTATCATAAATTATAAATATTATTATTTCTAAATATTAAAAAATTATTGCGACGCCATAGTGACGCATTATCGAAGAAAATAATAAATATTGCGATGCAAACTAATGCGTCGTAATAGTTTTTAGTAAATATATTTTTTATCAATAATAATAAATAAAACAAATATAATATTGCGACGCATTCGTTGCGTCGCAATGTTTTTCTATAAATAGATGTAACGAAAAGTAAAAAAAATATTGCGACGCACTGTTGCATCGCAATTATTGTCATAAATTATTATTTTAATCATTTAAAAATATTAAAAAATATTATGACGCCTTAGCGATGCAATTTCTAGAAAATAAAAATAATTTTCCTGCCGGACATTGGTGCCAAGTTAGCGATGCAATTAATTGCGTCGCTATTTTTTTCATAAAAATATAATAAGGCCAAATTAACGATAGATTAGCGACGCATTGTTGCGTCGCTAATACATAATAAATTTTAAAAAAAATTGCGACCGATTAGCGACGCAATATATGTGTCACTAATCACTTATATATAAAGTCGGCCGGCCTTCTCTTCTTCTTCCCGTCTTGACCTAGCCGCCGCCCTCCCCAAGTCTTCTCCGGCTCCCACCACCGTACGCTGCTCCGGCTCCCCCCCTTCGGTGCTCTGGCTCCCCGACGGTCTCCTCCAACTCCAGCGTCTCCTCTCGACCGAGGTAAGCCCCCCCACCCTCTTCCAATTTTTTTTTGTAAAAATTTTCCTCCGGCCACGGCCAAGACCGTGGCCGTCTTCTCCGGCCACGACCACTGCCGTGGCCGGCAGTGACCTGGCCCGGTGGCCAGGCCACAGTCAAAAAAAAATCTCTTTTGTAACAGGGGGTGGGGAAACCCCCCCCCATTTTGTCTTCTCCGGCCACTTCTCCGGCCATGGCCGGCCAGGCCACAGTCAAAAAAAAATTTTGATAACAGGGGGGTGGGGAAACCCCCCCCCATTTTGTCTTCTCCGGCCACGGCCGCTGCCGTGGCCGGCAGTGGCCTGGCCACAGTAAAAAAAAAAAAATTTGGTAACAGGGGGGGGGGACACCCCCCCCCATTTTGTCTTCTTCGGCCACGGCCGCTGCCGTGGCCGGCAGTGGCCTGGCCACAGTCAAAAAAAAAAATCTCTTTTGTAACAGGGGGGTGGGGAAACCCCCCCCCCATTTTGTCTTCTCCAGCCACGGCCGCTGCCATGGCCGGCAGTGGCCTGGCCACGGTGGCCAGGCCATAGTAAAAAAAAAAAACAATTTTGGTAACAGGGGGGTGGGGAAACCCCCCCCCCATTTTGTTTTTCCCGGCCACGGCCGCTGCTGTGGCCGGCAGTGGCCTGGCCACGGTGGCGAGGCCACAGTAAAAAAAAAACAATTTTGGTAACAGGGGGTGGGGTTTTCCCCACCCCCCCCCCCATTTTGTCTTCTCCGGCCACGGCCGCTGCCGTGGCCGGCAGTGGCCTGGCCACGGTGGCCAGGCAACAGTCAAAAAAAAAAAAAATGGTAACAGGAGGGTGGGGAAAACCCCCCCCCATTTTGTCTTCTCCGGCCACGACCGCTGCAGTGGCCGGCAGTGGCCTAGCCACGATGGCCAGGCCATAGTCAAAAAAAATATATTTTTTTGGAACAGGGGGGTGGGGAAACCCTCCCCCCCCCCATTTTGTCTTCTCCGGCTACGGCCGTGGCCGCGGCCGGAGAAGCCGGCCACGGCACAGGTGGTCAGGACAAAAAAAAAACATGTCTTTTACGGGGGTGGGGAAAACCCCCCCTCCCCTTTTATCTTCCACGGCCACGGCCGTGGCCTGGCCACGGTGGCGAGGCAAAAAAAAAAATTATTTATGCAATAATTTTATGCATTTGTAGTTATTTACAATTTTTATGTCTTGATTATTTACATTCTGCTTCAAATTGAATGATGCATTAAATTATGTAATGCTTGAATGAAAGTCATGTTGTAGTTTTATTTAATTCTCAAGAACACATTAGTACTTACAATGATTTATATTTTAGTCTTCACAAACAATTATATTCGACTTAATAATCTTAAGAAGCCATTGACTATATATAGAACACTATGCCTCTATTTGTAGAATTGACAAGAATTTATGAATAACAAGCATTATTTCGATTGTCTTCAGATTTTCATATTATTAATCACAGCACTATAACCTTTAGACCCGTTTGAGAATTTGTAAGATTTAGTCTTGCAAATTCTCAAATTGTCCTGGTGGATAGTTTGAGAATTTTTTTTACGATATGGTAGTCTGCTATTAATCATCTTTGGTTGAGATTGCGGTTTGTATTTGCTCATACGTTCTCCTAGTGTGGCATATATGCCACACATTTAGGAGAACATATGGGGAAATGCTGCTGAAATTTCAACATAACCGATTGATGATAATCAATAGCAGACTACCATATCGCAAAATATATTCTTGAATGGGATAGGGCCTTACCTTTTAGACATGGAGTGAAGGTTTAATTAATTTAGGACACTTAAAAGCATGTGAAGTCTCATGATTGAACAAACCGCCTTGGGGCCCGACCCGAACTCAAGCTCTACCATTAGCCATGAACCTGTGCCTCGGACCTTGCTAGCACACCAAGGATCGTAGCCATGGCTCGCCCTTGCATGGTAGGGACCTTAGTTGCCTAAAAGAAAATTGGTTTAGTTATAAATGATTTAAATGGTTGTTATTAACCTTAGTTGTGTAAAAGAATAATTTAGTTATATATTAGTAATACTAATATAGTTTTATTTTGTGGTTTCCTTTAATGGTTTACCAGACTTTGTATAAGTCGGTCAAAAATGAGCGGGGCTCGCTCGTGGATGTATGCAAGGATAAAAGATGGCTTGCTTAATCCAGATTTTCTAAATGGATTGGAAGAATTTATCGCATTTGCATGTAGCCAACCTGACTGGATGGATGGCCCTAGGATTAGGTGCCCATGCAACTTCCACAGGTGTCAGAATAAAGCCTAAAGAGATGTTGAAACTGTTAAGGTGCATTTGTGTAAGAAGGGGTTTGTTCCTGATTACTATGTTTGGTACTGTCATGGTGAACCAGAGGAGAAAGTGTTAGAGCAAATATGCAGGATTATTACGAAAAGTTAGTAGAGGTGGTTGAAGTTGAATATCCCGGTTGGCCTATGAAACGAACCGTATTGTTTCGTTGTGATTGGTTCGATCCGATAGTTCCTGTGGGCAAAAGGGTTCATAACGACTACAATTTGGTTGAAGTGAACCATCGACGAAGATTGCAGAAATATGACCCATTCATCCTTGCATCCCAAGCTCAGCAAGTCTTTTACTGTGGATATCCAAGTTTGCGCAACGACAAGCGAGATTGATGGGCCGTTTCTAAAATCGTCCCACGTTCAACAATCGTATTAGAGGAGAGTTCATCAAGTCAATCAGCCGAGTGCCCTGCATTTCAAGAGGATGAGATAGAAATGCATGCAATTGAGGACGACACAAGGGCTCCTGAAACATCACATAGAGATCCAAATGGTGATGTCCAAGAAATTGCGGATGCAAATGTTCGGTTTCCTTCCGATGATAATGAAACTGAATCGCAGTCCGATACGGCATCGGATGTTGAACCAATATTTCACGAAACAAATGACACCGATTAAACATAGAGGTTTTTTAAAATTTAACTTTTTTTATAAGTGTTAAATTTTTACATAGTCAATCATTAATCGTAATTTAATTGTATGAATCTTTAGTATTTTCAGTATGACAGGTAGAGGTAGATCTACCGACGACAGACGGAGTGAGCAGGGACGTAGCCCTGCTGCATCAGATCACATGAGCGTCGGAGATGGAGAGTTTAGATCTCCAGCAGTCGCACAGCCTTCAATCTCTCCAGCAGTATTACCATCCAGCCGATCGGCACATACCTCCGAGAGTTCTTCCACCATCGGCCACACCGTACTTCGACTTGATGCTCAGGGGCTATAAGTATATACTAATTAAAAATATATGTTTATGTTTTTAAGTCAATTACTTATAAACATGCATTTTTTAATAGATTTATTGAGCAGCATCATGTATTCAGCCACATCAGCGCCGTATTTCAGAGGCGTGCAGATCCCAGTGGCTACGATTGGCGCCATGTATCTCCAGCCACGATGGAGTTTTATTTTTCTGAGTTTCAGGTAAACTTATTAAATACAATTTATCACTGATATAAAATTTCTTAATCTTAATAAATTCAGAAACTAACTATTTATTTTAATGCAGAAAAGTTTACGTGGGATCCTGCCATCCATGATGCCATTAGGGCAGCATGGGAGGCTCTGACGGGATGCCAATACTTCGACATGCTTCATCGTTGGAGGTCATCGGGTCAGCATCCTGCGCACGTGCCAGAGGGTATTTGACACAAGTGGCAGCAGGCCTGGCAGTCCGATGGCTGGCGCAGGAGGTCCGCATCAGCCAGCATGAACTGCCGATCTGAGAAGGGCGGTCCTGGCACGAGTCTCTCCCGCCATACTTCGGGCTCCATTTCGATTCAGGAGCACAGACGCCGTATGGTAAGAAAATATAAATATTTTAATTACTATTTTAGTTATTTATAAATATTTGTATTAATATCAATTTTTTTGTTATAGTCTGAGCATGAGGGTGGAGATCCTGGTGAGTTTCGTCTATTCAGGGCGACACACACTAGGAGGGACGGTTCCTGGGTCGACACGCGATCACGGAAGGTTGCGGTAAGAAATTATATTTATGTAGTATCTGTTTAATTTCTAAAATTTTATTTCGAGAAATTTATTAACTCATTTATTATTGATTTCATAATTTAAAGACATGAGTCGAGGAGCTTCGCTCCCAGGCATCGCAGGTCGACTCTACTGATGGGGAGACGCCCGTCGAACTCTCAGCAGAGGAGAGTCAGCGTGTATTTTTGGAGGCTGTTGGTGCCCAGCCGCGAGACCGCAGGGTCTATGGTCTGGGCACTAGAGCTTCTACATATTTTCACCATCAGGCCTCCAGCTCACGAGTTTCTGGTGATATTCCTCCCGAGCATTTAGACGACCTTCGGAGATCTATTGCAGAGGAGGTTCGGCAGGAGGTCGAGCAGGATTTCGAGGATCGTATACGAGGCCGGGATCAGGAGATTGCAGACATGCGAGATGAGATGCATCATTTGCGAGATATGGTTAGTCGCTTGTCGCAGAGTCTCCAGCCTCCATAGCCTGCACGTGATCGCTCAGATTCTTGATATATTTTTTTTCTTTTTATATGTTGTACATGAAACTTCAAAATTTTAATATATTTATTTTTGTAAATTGAATGATTATTATTTGGATCAATATGAGTTAAGAATGTTCGATCAATATTTAAATGTAACGAAATTATATTAACCGTTTTAATTTTTATATTTTTATTTTTTTAAAAAATATTTATTTAGCGACGCATTAGCGACTGCAATTGCATCGCTAATATTTTCAAAATATTATTATTAAATATTGCAACGCAATGAGCTGGCGTCGCAATATTTTAAAAAAATTAATTAGCGACTCAAATTGCATCGCTAATATTTTTATAATATTACTATTAAATATTACGACGCAACGATCTGGCATCGCAATATTTTTAAAAAAATTTAATTAGCGACACATTAGCGACTAAAATTGAGTCGCTAATATATCTAAAATATTATTATAAATATTACGACGCAGTGACCTGGCGTCGCAATATTTTAAAAAATTTGATTAGCGACGCATTAGCGACTAATATTGCGTCGCTATTATATTTAAAATATTATTATTAAATATTGTGACGCAGCTAAATGCGTCGCAATATTGCGACACAATTGTATGCGTCGCAATATTTAATATTAATATTTAAAATATTAAAATTTAGTTTTAAATTTAGCGATGCATTTTGGTGCGTCGCAATATTGCGACGCATTGTTGCGTCGTAGAGAGTCGCAATATTGCGACGCAATTGCGACAAATGGAGATTGCGACAGATATCTGAGCGACGTCGTCATTGCGTCGCAATAGCATGTTTAGTGATACATTTGGGCATCGCAATATTTTTTTTTTCTTGTAGTGTTCTTCTTTGATGCCAAACAGATCATTTTTTTTTCTTCTCTCTTTTCATTCCTTTTTTTTCTTTTCTTTTTTTTCTTTTTTTCCTATTCTTTTCTCCCTTACCAATTAGGATAGCCAACATCGTCAAACCTTTTGCTTCTTTTCTTCTTCTTCCTTACTTATTTTCCTTCCTTGCAACTCTACCAATCTAAGTATTAAAATATTATTTTTATTTTTTATTTTTGGCTTATCCATCAATTATGTCAAATCGATAGCACCTCACGTTCTTTTCATTGTTATATTGACATGCTAACCCTCCTCTTATCCTTTCCTTTCCCTTCTCTTTGTCACTCCAATCCATTATGTCCTTATCACATTCCTCTATTCCTTATCCTCCTTGAATCATGCACCCTCTCAAAGCCCTCCATATGTAGCAACAAGAAGCCATCTCTCCTTGCCCTTTGACCGAACCTCTACCACTCAAACTGTCATACCATCACCCTCAAAGGCTGCACCACCATTCTTTAAATCCAAATGCTAACGATACAAGTTCAACTCTTACAATGGGCTAGAAACTATAGCAAAAATAAAGGTGAAGAAGGTCTCCTTCCTATATTAAAGCAACTATCCAGCTCCTAGAAAAGTAAAGAAACTATGTTTTAATTCTACTCTCTCTCATTCCATCTTTTCTCTTCTTGGATGGCATACCTACCTTTCTTCTTCAATTCTCTCTCTTCACCTTGCACAACCCCCAAATCCCTTTCTCCTTATTTCTTCTACCTCCTCCTTTCATGTGTAAGAATTGCATGCATCTCTCCATGAAATTATCAAATGTCTTTGCGACATGATAGGCATCTCTCCAATGGCACTGTTAAATATTTCCCCTTCTATTGTTGGCTTTGACCGGTATTCCTTCTCTCTCCTTATCATAAATAGAATCCCTTGATCCCTTTCTTTGCACTGTTTTGGGCAGATTTTGTTTTTGTTTACTCCTTTAGCAGTTATAGCCCCTTCGGTTCAAAGCCTTCTCATTTCCAGGATACCACAAAATTAAACCTAGAATCTTTTTGATCTACACTTACCTAACCATCTAACCACTTATTATGGACTTCACTGCAAATTATTGATGCATAAATCTCTAGACAACAGGCACATGTAAGACATCAAACCATTTAGAGAATCATCTCTAGCACTAAATTGAATTGCATGTTAACCCTAGCACTTTGGGTTTACATCAATATCAATTTCCCAACATAAAAGGATGAGGGCCACAAATAAGACACATGACTGATAATAGAAATGTCTGATATTAAGGGAGTCTAGGAGCACCATTTGAATGGACTTGAGTTAACAAATTCTCAAAATCCTTAAAGATAAGGACCTTACTTATGTTATATATTGATAGGTCAGCCTATGGGAAGTGGTTTTGATATGTTAAGGAAAAGAATCACATGATCAAACTCTACAACAAAGTTCAAAAGCTTCAAAAGGTTCATAAGAATTGTGATTTTATAGCTCTCCCGATTTGGGAAAGTGAAGCGACTAATGGTTATCCCAACTTTATTTAACCTATGTAAATTTTTCTGATTGACAAACCTTCAAATCCTGGACTTTTGGAACATATATACATAGAGGAGCAGACAAAATCCTGAAGAAATTAATGTGCATAAAAAGGTTGGCAGTGCTTGAAAACCACGAGGACTTTGGAACATTGGCAACTAACCATCTTAAATCAATTTTGTTGCTAAAACTCCAAAGAGCTACTGATAATTTCTGACTGGACCTAAGAAACCGTGTGATAATTTTCAAAGCATTGCACGCTGCCTACTTAAAAGTGAAAACTAATGAGAATAGTCCACCACTCTGTTAAGGCTTTAAGAATATTCCAAACGAACCTTGAGCACATTGCACAAACTCATAAATTTATCAAAGAGCATGAAACCGCCATAAAAATAAAGTTACAGAAATTAAAAACATCCCATAACAGCAGACCTCTTTAGCGAGATTAGAATAGACAAACACAGACTTTGGAACAACAAATTTTTATCATGAAGACTAATATCGAATTGCTAATTTCCATACCATCCATTTATATATTTCACTACTCCAAAATCCCAATCAAATCGGTAAGAGAACTTTAAAAATCTGATGTATATAAGCTGATGAGCATAAAAATCTTTGTTCATATTTGATACGGCCAGTTAACAGGCCCATGGGAAGTAAAAACAGAAATTTTTAAACAATTTAATGACCTCATAAGGCTGACAGCTCCAAGGCCGACGCCTCCAAGGCCGACAGCCCAAGGCCGACAGTTCCAAGGCCGATGCCTCCAAGCCAGGCGGCCCTGGCACCTTCTCAGCCGGCCCCGGCATGTTCAAGCCAGGCGGTCCCGGCACCTTCCAAGCCGGCCCCGACGTGTCCAAGCCAGGCGGCCCCGGCACCTTCCCAGCCAGCCCCGGCAGGACCCAGCCAGGCGGCCCCGACACCTTCCCAGCCAGCCCCGGCAGGACCCAGCCAGGCGGCCCCGGCACCTTCCCAGCCGGCCCGGGCACGACCCAGCCAGGCGGCCCCGGCGCTTCCTGACCGGGGAGGGCGGCCTATGCTTTCCCCACTCCGTTGGAGCAGGACCCACCAAACAGCTGCAGCCACCCACCTTGATTGGACTTGACCTGCAGCCCTGACATATCGAAGAAGGAAGCAAGCTCTGCCACTGCTGCCATCACCATAAAAGTCTTGACAAGTGGCAGCATTTTGGGCCTCACAGATGTCAGCCCTGACATTTCACCCCCAAAAAAGTCCATAGTCATCATGACACTTCAGCCACTCAGACTAAATGAGCTCCCAAAAGTCATGGTCCATCATGAGGCCCCACATGACTCCATCCCACTAGAGGACAAGAACCCAAACTTCTCAAGCAAGTTTACAGAGTATAAAGGTAAATAAATTAGGTAAGAAGGGGCAACTCAAAAACTCTCGACACGCTCATACTGAGCCTCTCGCTCTTTCTCTTTCGAGCTTCCTCAAGCTCACGGCTGTGACCTCGATTGCTGATTTAGGCATCGAAGGGTCCCGCCGGAGACCCCCTCCGGTCCCGGGACTTTTTGCAGGCAACCCGGCGAGGCAAGGATTCGAGAAGCACTTCACTCCCAACGTCCAGGAGAGGTGGTTGAGCGTCAACAGATTGGGGCGCCAGGTAGGGGGGCGACACACTGAAGGAAGGAAAGCTCTGTCTCCTTGAGCTATGAGTCTTTGTCCCCTCTAAAATAGCCGTGGTGGTGATGCGCATGCCGAAGGTCCTCACCAATCATGCTGGGGGGCATCCACATCGCACTGGTAGCAAAGGACCACTCTCTCTGCCCCTCCTTCACCACCAGCCTCAGCTGCTCTAATCAACTAGCTGATTATCCTCAATCAATGAGTTCAAGCCTTGAATGCAGTAGTTCATGAGCTGCAGAAGCAAAACTCGTTAGCCACTCAGATCGTCCATGATAGCTGCACCAGTTAGCCAGCGATTCACCCGCGAGGAATCTCATAATGGAGGAGCTTATCGCTATCAGGCTTCACCTAAATGCTGCCACTGCGAAACTTTCAAGAAGCTGTGGTCTCCTGCCCTCCGCCCATCTTCTGAGTCATCTTGGAAGGACCTTAATCAGGAGATGAGGAGGCATCTGGATGAACAACACCGGTGGCTGGAAAAGCTCAGTCAAAGGCTCAACAATCAGCCAGAGGTGGACTGCAACATGGTGAGCTGAGAGGTGTTAGTGCAATTAATGCAAGGTGGAAGATGAGGACAAAAGGCTTTGACTATTGACTTCGCCTTCCCCCTCTCCCCCTTCTCTCTTTCTCTCGACTGCGCCCAAGAGCCAACCAAGCCCCGGACCTCCTACGGATTTCGTCTAGCTGCCCCCAATCTCTTCAAAGAAAGAGCTCTCAAGCCCAAAAGCTCTCAAGCCTTTAATCGATGACGGCATCAAATAGGACACGAAGACAAAAAGCTACGAAAGCTAAGTATACTACACCAATAAAAACAAAAGAGAAAAATGAAGTTTTTATTCAACTTCTCAAAAATCACTCGGGCCCGCCAAGCGACCGCCAAGGTAGTTTTCCGGTAGCCACGCGATCGTAAGGACACCCCCGGACCGGTACGAGAAACCTCCGAGGCGTTCAATTCCTATGGTCTAGGCGGCCCCGAGTCAAACGCCCGGGCCGGTCGCAAAACCCCCGAGGCAATTTTATTTTTGCCCCATCAATAAAGGCTACCCTTCGGGGTATCAAAAAGGACCCTGAGCCAGGTCAAAGTGCCCTCAGGTCACCCTCCAGGGTTAAAGGCTCCCGAGCATGGTCCTACCACAGTGACTCTTGGGTCACCCTTCGGGGTCTCAAAAAGGACCCTGAGCCAGGTCAAAGTGCCCTCGGTCACCCTCCGGGGTTAAAGGCTCCCGAGCATGGTCCTACCACAGCGACTCTCGGGTCACCCTTCGGGGCTTCAAAAGGACATCGGCAGCCCAAAAGACACAGACACCCCAGACCAACACAAGAAACCTTTGGAGGTTCAATTCTGGTGCTCTGGGTGGCCCCGAGTCAAACTCACGGATCGGCACACGAAACCCCCAAGACAAGTATGTTAGGCCCCTAGCCGGCCCTCGGGCTGGCCTAGGTGGCCACATCTATGATAGGCCCCTAGCCGGCCCTCACGCTGGTCCTAGGCGGCCACATATATGATAGGCCCCTAGCCGGCCCTCGGGCTAGCCTAGGCGGCCACAAGTATGTTAGGACCCTAGCCGGCCCTCGGACTGGCCTAGGCGGCCACATCTATGATAGGCCCCTAGTCAGCCTTTGGGCTGGCCTAGGTGACCACATCTATGAAAGGCCCCTAGCCGGCCCTCGGGCTGTCCTAGGCGGCCACATCTATGATAGGCCCCTAGCTGGCCCTCGGGCTGGCCTAGGCGGCCACATCTATGATAGGCCCCTAGCCGGCCCTCGGGCTGGCCTAGGCGGCCACAAGTATGTTAGGCCCCTAGCCGGCCCTCAGGCTGACCTAGGCGGCCACATCTATGATAGGCCCCTAGCCGGCCCTCGGGCTGGCCCAGGCGGTAACAAGTATGTTAGGCCCCAAGCCGGCCCTCGCGCTGTCCTAGGCGGCCACATCTATGATAGGCCCCTAGCCGGCCCTCGCGCTGGTCCTAGGTGGCCACATATATGATAGGCCCCTAGCCGGCCCTCGGGCTGATCCTAGGCGGCGACAAGTATGATAGGCCCCTAGCCGGCCCTCGGGCTGGCCTAGGCGGCCACATCTATGATAGGCCCCTAGCCGGCCATCGGGCTGGCCTGGGTGGCCACAAGTATGTTAGGCCACTAGCCGGCCCTCGGGCTGCCCTAGGCGGCCACAAGTATGTTAGGCCCCTAGCCGGCCCTCGGGCTGGCCCAGGCGGCCACATCTATGATAGGCCCCTAGCCGGCCCTCGGGCTGGTCCTAGGCGGCCACATATATGATAGGCCCCTAGCCGGCCCTCGCGCTGGCCTAGGCGGCCACAAGTATGTTAGGCCCCTAGCCGGCCCTCGCGCTGGTCCTAGGCGGCCACAAGTATGATAGGCCCCTAGCCGGCCCTCGGGCTGGCCTAGGCGGCCACAAGTATGTTAGGCCCCTAGCCGGCCCTCGCGCTGGTCCTAGGCGGCCACAAGTTGTTAGGCCCCTAGCCGACCCTCGGGTTGGCCTAGGCGGCCACATCTATGATAGGCCCCTAGCCGGCCCTCGGGCTAGCCTAGGCGGCCACAAGTATGTTAGGCCCCTAGCTAGCCCTCAGGCTGTCCTAGGCGGCCACATCTATGTTAGGCCCCTAGCCGGCCCTCTAGCTGCCTAGGCGGCCACATCTATGTTAGGCCCCTAGCCGGCCCTCGGGCTGGCCTAGGAGGCCACAAGTATGATAGGCCCCTAGCCGGCCCTCGGGCTGGCCTAGGCGGCCACAAGTATGTTAGGCCCCTAACCGGCCCTCGGGCTGGCCTAGGCGGCCACATCTATGATAGACCCCTAGTCGGCCCTTGCGCTGGTCCTAGGCGGCCATATATATGATAGGCCCCTAGTCGGCCCTCGCGCTGGTCCTAGGCGGCCACAAGTATCCTAGGCCCCTAGCCGGCCCTCTGGCTGGCCTAGGTGGCCACATCTATGATAGGCCCCTAGCCGGCCCTCGGGCTGGACTAGGCGGCCACATCTATGATAGGCCCCTAGCCAGCCCTCGTGCTGGTCTTAGGTGGCCACATATATGATAGGCCCTTAGCCGGCCCTCGGGCTGGTCCTAGGCGGCCACAAATATCCTAGGCGCTTAGCCGGCCCTCGGGCTAGCCTAGGCGGCCACATCTATGATAGGCCCCTAGCCGGCCCTCGGGCTGGCCTAGGCGGCCACATCTATGATAGGCCCCTAGCCAGCCCTCGGGCTGGCCTAGGCGGCCACAAGTATGTTAGGCCCCTAGCCGGCCCTCGGGCTGGCCTAGGCGGCCATATCTATGATAGGCCCCTAGCCGGCCCTCACGCTGGTCCTAGGCGGCCACATATATGATAGGCCCCTAGCCGGCCCTCGGGCTGGCCTAGGCGGCCACAAGTATGTTAGGCCCCTAGCCGGCCCTCGCGCTGGTCCTAGGCGGCCACATATATGATAGGCCCCTAGCCGGCCCTCGGGCTGGCCTAGGCGGCCACAAGTATGTTAGGCCCCTAGCTGGCCCTCGCGCTGATCCTAGGCGGCCACATATATGATAGGCCCCTAGCCGGCCCTTGGGCTGGCCTAGGCAGCCACAAGTATGTTAAGCCCCTAGCCGGCCCTCGAGCTGGCCTAGGCGGCCACATCTATGATAGGCCCATAGCCGGCCCTCGGGCTGTCCTAGGCGGCCACATCTATGATAGGACCCTAGCCGGCCCTCGGGCTGGCCTAGGCGGCCACATCTATGATAGGCCCCTAGCCGGCCCTCGGGCTGGCCTAGGTGGCCACATCTATGTTAGGCCCCTAGCCGGCCCTCGGGCTGGCCTAGGCGGCCAAAAGTATGATAGGCCCCTAGCCGGCCCTCGGGCTGGCCTAGGCGGCCACAAGTATGTTAGGCCCCTAGCCGGCCCTCAGGCTGGCCTAGGCGGCCACATCTATGATAGGCCCCTAGCCGGCCCTTGCGCTGGTCCTAGGCGGCCACATATATGATAGGCCCCTAGCCGGCCCTCGGACTGGCCTAGGCGGCCACAAGTATCCTAGGCCCCTAGCCGGCCCTCGGGCTGGCCTAGACGGCCACATCTATGATAGGCCCCTAGCCGGCCCTCGGGCTGGCCTAGGCGGCCACAAGTATGTTAGGCCCCTAGCCGGCCCTCGGGCTGGCCTAGGCGGCCACATCTATGATAGGCCCCTAGCCGGCCCTCGGGCTGGCCTAGGCGCCACAAGTATGTTAGGCCCCTAGCCAGCCCTCGAGCTGGCCTAGCGGGCACATCTATGATAGCCCCTAGACGGCCCTCGCACTGGTCCTAGACGGGCACATATATGATAGCCCCCTAGCTGGCCCTCGGGCTGGCCTAGGCGGCCACAAGTATCCTAGGCCCCTAGCCGGCCCTCGGGCTGGCCTAGGCGGCCACATCTATGATAGGCCCCTAGCCGACCCTCGGGCTGGCCTAGGCGGCCACATCTATGTTAGGCCTCGAGCCGGCCCTCGGGCTGGTCCTGGCGGCCACAATCATGTTAGGCCTCGGTGGCTTTAGTACAGCCCCATCAGCTCTACGTTTCTTAAATTTTTTTTTTTTACACTCCTTTAGCTTGGTTAGCGCAGGACCTACAAGCTCAAGAAGTGTAGGGGGCATCTGATACGACCAGTTAACAGGCCCATGGGCAGTAAAAATAAAAATTTTCAAACAATTTAATGACCTCATATGGCCGACAGCTCCAAGGCCGACAGCTCCAAGGCCGATGCCTCCAAGGCCGACAGCTCCAAGGCCGACGCCTCCAAGGCGACGCCTCCAAGCTAGGCGGCCCTGGCACCTTCTCAGTCGGTCCCGGAATGTTCAAGCCAGGCGGTCCCGGCACCTTCCAAGCCGGCCCCGGCGTGTCCAAACAAGGCGCCCCGGCACCTTCCCAGCCGGCCCCGGCAGCACCCAGCCAGGCGGCCCCGGCACCTTCCCAGCCGGCCTGGGCACAACCCAGCCAGGCGGCCCCGGCACTTCCTGACCGGGGAGGGCGGCCTCTGCTTTTCCCTCTCCGTTGGAGCAGGACCCACCAAACAGCTGCAGCCACCCACCTTGATGGGACTTAACCTGCAGCCCTGACATATCGAAGAAGGAAGCAAGCTCTGCCACTTCTGCCATCACCATAAAAGTCTTGACAAGTTGCAGCATTTTGGGCCTCACAGATGTCAGCCCTGACATTTCACCCCCAAAAAAGTCCCTAGTCATCATGACACTTCAGCCACTCAGACTAAATGAGCTCCCAAAAGTCCCAAAAAAGTTCCTAGTCATCATGACACTTCAGCCACTCAGACTAAATGAGCTCCCAAAAGTCATGGTCCATCATGAGGCCCCACGTGACTCCTTCCCACTAGAGGACAAGAACCCAAACTTCTCAAGCAAGTTTACAGAGTATAAAGGTAAATAAATTAGGTAAGAAGGGGCAACTCAAAAACTCTCGACACGCTCATACTGAGCCTCTCGCTCTTTCTCTTTCGAGCTTCCTCAAGCTCATGGCTGTGACCTCGATTGCTGACTTAGGCATCGAAGGGTCTCGCCGGAGACCCCCTCCGGTCCCGGAACTTTTTGCAGGCAACCCGGCGAGGCAAGGATTCGAGAAGCACTTCACTCCCGATGTCCAGGAGAGGTGGTTGAGCGTCAACAATATTCAATTGCAACAAACAATCACAAAAGCACATGAATACTGACCTACACATGTGCACACAGAGAGTGGTGTTGTAATCAATGAGTTTAGCATCGTGTCCACAAATATCTTTATTTTGGATAGTGCCATCTTCCAATGTTAGTCACAACTGAACCATAAAGTTTCGACATAACAAAAAGCTATCAAGCAACTTTTATGTTCATTCTTCAGTCTCATACCATTATTTAAAAAATTAGACATGGTTAGAAATTTTGTACTATTGAATTCCTTCTAGTTAACTCCCTTCTTTTATTTGCTCTTGTTAATATATACAGGCATGATACAAAGATCTACACCTCTTGATACAGTTCATCTTAATTTAATTCTCATAACAAGGCTGACACAAAGTTTATACAACATAGATGGAGGAAAAGATAACATGATCTTTGAACATGATCTCATTGAGCAAAGGTTAGAGTCTCTCAAAAACCTGATTACAAGCAAATTGTTTTGACATTAGAGCTCAAAATAATTATTTAAAGTTTCTCAAACTTTATGTCAACATGCAAGGAGACTTGAGCACAAAATTCTTAAAACTCGGATAATATTTTGACATGCATGATCAAAGACCACAATGAAAGAAAGGCTTCAATCTTTCTTTTAGGAAATGCAGTGAGCTTTAAGCTTATGTTGAAGGAAAGATATTTCAGATTGTATTTTTTTTTCTGCCTCTCATTTTCGCGTCACAATGGATGTACCTAGATCTATTGTTGCAAATTTTATAGAGGAAAGGCCTTTAATACCAAAAGGTGGGTGCAATAGATGGTGCCATTGTCTCACTGCTGTCAACCATGGATGAGCTAAATTGAGAGGCCTATAGATCAGGCAGGGATTTTAGGATCACATCCAATCTTTGGAACCAAGACTGAGAGCAAAGCACATTCCAAACACTCATTCACCAGCCAATAATATTTGCCAATTTGATTCTCCTGTCATTCCATTGTTTTAAAGATAGTCTCAAAAGTCTTAGAAGAACTTCGCAGGACCTTTCATCAGCCAAAACATCCTTTTATGTTTTGGTTTTTCATTAACCTAATTACAAAGCAAGGGCCACCTAAAAGAGAATTTTTTGTTTCACTTATCATAACATGTACGGCAACTGAGAATTGTAGCATGTCACTGTAGCAGTGACCTGATATGGGTCTATTTCCTTCTTTAATTGTAGACTTCCAAGCAGACAGAAGTAGGAAAGAAATGGACCCGGTTGATGTGTTTAAAGGAGGACCTAGTCAGCTTGTTAAGAGACATTTATTGGAGTTTTTTTGATGAAAGAAAACAAATATTACTCTTCTCTATCATTCTCTCTCATCTCCATTTCTATTTTTCTCCTTTTTTTCAACTTATCTTCCATTCTCTTCTTTATCTTTCTTCTTCTTTATTCTACTTAATATCTTCTATTTTAACCATGAGTTTTCCTCCATACCTTTAAAGCAGAAATAACAAGATGAGTAATCTCAGACCTAAAATTTATCTCCTTTGTTGCACTGAAGTGTGATCTAAACTCATCTAAATTTGTTCCATTCTTAGACCCGATCATATCTTTAGAATTACATAGCTATGTGACCCTCTTTTTCAGTACTGTAGGAACCCTAGAAGCTGTCAACTTTAACCCAAACCTTAACAAGCCCTTAAAGCCTTCACCGGTGATTCTTTCTAATCATAAGATCACTTGAAACCTTTTATGACCTTATTATAAACCAATAAAATTCTGAAAGATATTCTCTATGCTTAGTTACTACTAAAAACCTAAAACACTTTGGTATATCCCCCTTCCTCCATAAACCAGAAGACAAGCATAATCTGTCCAGTGATCTCTTGTGTGAAAGAGAACAACTAGAACCTTCCAAACCCTAAGGAACCTTTCTCCCATTGGCCTACATTGCTCAACACAGCTTTAAACCCAAGCATCCATGCATATCATCTACATTTTGCAAAACCCATGTACAGCAGCACTATTCAAAAAAAAAAAAAAAATTATAGGGGTCGAATCAATCAACCAGTAATCTCTTTAAACAGACCATGGCTACCATATTTTTTATAAAAATTTTGATTATAAGTGAAAAATATCCTTTAAGAATACCGTCACATTCAACTAGATATCTTGATTTTGGGTTTACAAAATTTAGTGTCCTCTCTCTCTTTTCCATTAATTCTCCTTTTCTTATCTTGCATGCAATGTAAAATACTGCAGCATGCAGCATGATATCAGAAGTAATGACACATAGGTGCCATGTACTTGACACCAAACAAGAAGGTAACAAACTAGAGACGGTTATAAGGAGAATCAGAACAAGTCAACCTAGTGAAGATGAGGACTAAACTAGTTTGATTGCTCTGCTGAAAAAAAACATACAGATTCAGAGCATTAGTAAAGCACCTGGTACATTCTTTGGCCAAATTATACAAGCTAAAGTCTGAAAGCTCACAACAAGTACAAAACACTTCCAGAGAATGTTTTTGCAGTGGAAGATTTCCCTTCTACATATTTAGTGTCCCCTACTTGCTATGAAACCAGATGGTAGTATTGATACTTGATATGTTCTTGATATCACACTTTGCTATCTCACCACATGGTAAATTCCACTGAGTTTCCAATCACCTCTCCTCCAACTCTTTTTCTTTCCTATCTTACCATATGGTAAATTTCACTGAGTTTTCAATCACCTCATCTCTCTTCCGACTCTTTTCCAAAACAAATTATAATATTAAACTCTTAAAACCAAAACAAAAGTTTGCTCAAAATCTAAGCCACAAATAAAAAACTCTTTAAACAGGAAATACATGTGGGAATTATGGCAAGCCTCAGGTGGTCATTAATATATTAGTATTATGAATTATGACTTGTTCAATTTTTGAACAAGATGATAAATATACCAAGTGTGTTAGGCTTAACTGATCCACAAAGAAATTCTAATAAGAGATCAGAGTCAGCAACCCATTTGTATCTTCATTCTAAAAGAAAAAATAGCTAGCAAAAATACATAAAATGGTGGCTGAATAAAAAGATAAAAATTTTTGTTTCCCATAGTAACGTTAAATGATGGCTGAATAAAATGCTAAAAAGTTATTGTTTCCTATGCTAAGAATTCACAATTAAAAAGCAGCAACAATAGTACTGCTCGATGCGCTGGCGTAAATGGTGTTCAGGTGGTCTGACCGAAGACGCCGTCTAAGGGCTGGGGGTGTGCTAGCAGCGTACTTGCCGTGGGAGGGAGGTGTTAGAAAATTATTTTTGATTTTACAAAAATTCTTTTCTAAAAATGCTAGAAAATTAATCTAAAAATTTTAATTCAAAATATAAACTAAATATGAAAGGAATTTAGTTGGTCGAGGCGTGTTAGACACCGCCCTAAGACAAGTTTTCGTCCCCTCGTGTGGATTGTTGGCGATTTGTCCCCAAGGTACAATGATCCGGCTCGATCCGATCCTCCTACCACGAACACGATCGGATGAAGGTGCAAACCCAATAAAACTTCAGATGCCCAAAGAAAAAATATAAACATAAAAATAATGAAATAAAAAACCTTTTACCAATAGCTTGTTGAGATGCAGAACTCCAAGATCTTACAACAAGATAAAGCTTTTAGGATTTGAATCCTTACTTCTATATTTCTTTAGCCTATCCACACACACATATATATATATATATAATGACCGTTTGACCATTGTACCGTTCCTCTTGGAATGAAAAAAATGCGAAATGCTCGAGGGTTCACAAAATAAATGCAAGGAACGCTTGCCACGAACGCTCGCTAGCAAGCGTTCTCCCACCCCACGCGAGCATTTAATGCTCGTATGGGTCCATTATACCTCTTTTTTATTTTAACACTTTTTCAACGACAAAAAAGTCAACAATCCCACAAAATTTTTAAAATAAAAGAAAATAAATAAATAGTATAATATTAATTTTAGGGCATCTTATACTGCGCAATAGGCGAGGTGTACCGTGGACTTGAACCTCACTTAGTATTGATTGTATACATCTAAAAGAACCATAGTGGATTAGCCCTTGAACTAGGTCCTTGACTCAGATTTTTACTAATCACACACATAATATGGATGAATTGGGTTTAAGCGGTCAGCGCATATTAAAGGCCTTGCGCTTAGTACCCTGATTTTTCATGAGAATTTCTTAAAGTTAGCCCAAACCTTTAGTCACGGCCTAATATGACAATTCTCATATAGGTGAATCCTCCAAGGATATTTGTGACTAATACCTTGCAGATAACCTACCTCAGATCTATTAAGAGAATCACTCAACTTTACATAAATTTACTTTGTCACTTTATAAGAGAACTCATCATAGGGATGGGTTAAATTTTTTTTTAAAATTTGTGCTCTAACACAATCACTCAATTAGCTTCGTTTCTACCACATTGAACCTCATTCATGGGATCTTCAATCACAGAGGTTGGGTATCCACTACTGGTGACCAAATAATGGGCTTAAGCCCCATCCCCCCGATGAATCTAGGACTCCACTCCTAGATAATCTCTTGGTTAATTAATCTGCCAAATTCTTCTCAAATTTGACAAATTCCAAAGAGATAACATCATTTTCTTATGTTGTCTTATAAACTTATGATGAAGCCGTATATGGCGATTCATCTTTTTATTGATACTCTTTTGATTTATCAGTTCAATTGCGGCCTTATTATCACAATGGATTGATATAGCTAGAACTGGCTTAGGTACCAAAGGTAGCTCTGATATTAGATTTTTATCCACTCTGCCTCATTACAGGTGGTATCCAGAGCTATCAACTCGGCCTCCATGGTGCTTCTAGAAATGATAGTTTGCCTAGTGGATCCCCAAACAATAGCAGCACCGCCAAGAAGAAAGAGATATCCAGTGGTTGATTTTAAATCAGGAGAATCAGTGACCCAATTAGCATCACTGTAACCCTCAACCACCTCAGGGTATTCAGTGAACATCAAAGAGAGATTAAGTATTCCCTTTAAATATCGGAACACTCTTTCTAAGGCTACCCAATAAGATTAATCAGAATTTTGATTATATCTACTAAGTCTTCCTACAGCATAGGCAATATCAAGTCTTGTCCTGTTTGCTGCATACAAGAGAGATCCTATAATTTTAGAATACTTTAATTGATTAATTGGGTCACCTAATTTTTTTTTAGGTGAAAGCTAGGATCAAAAGGAGTAGATATTGATTTAATATTGGAATAACCAATCTTCTTGATCATTTTTTCTATAGAATGAGAAAGAGAGAGAGTTATCCCTTCATGTGACTTGATAAGCTTCATCCCTAGGATTACATTCGCTTCTCCTAAATCTTTCATATCAGACTTAGAAGAGAGAAAATATTTAACACTTAAAATAATTTCAAGAGATGTTCCAAAAATTAAAATATCATCTATATAAGCAAAGGATTACACAATCATTGTCAATAATTTTAAAATAGACACTTGTCATGATTATTGATTTGAAAACCAAAAGATAGAATAATTTGATCAAATTTCTCATGCCATTGTTTAGGAGCTTGTTTAAGACCATAAAGGGACTTGATAAGTTTACAAACCTTGTCTTCTTGTCCCTTTACAACAAAACCTTCAGGCTGTTCTATATAGATCTCCTCTTCAAGATCTTCATTTAGGAATGCAATCTTCACATCCATTTGATGAATGATTAACTTATGAATGGAAGCAATAGCAAGAAGTAATCTAAGGGTTGTTATTCTAGCTACAGGAGAATGGTATCAAAGAAATCTAACCCTTTCTTTTGGTTATACCCTTTGGCTACTAATCTAGCCTTATACTTTTCTATTGAACCATCAGATCTAAATTTCTTCTTAAATACCCACTTACACCCTAAAGGTTTGCTTTCAGAGGGTAAATCAGATAAGATCCAAATTTATTTTGTAAGATTGAATTAAATTTAGAAAGAATAGCTTCCTTCCAAAAAGGAGCATCAGGTGAAGACATTGCCTCTGAAAAAGAAGAAGGTTTGTCTTCGACTAGGAGAGTAAAGGAACGTTCAGCAAGATCTTTTTCTTTCCTTATCCTTGAACTTTTTCTAAGTTCAGAAGGTTCACCTTCAGGATTAGATCTTTTTCTTTTCTTTGACTCATTAGAGGACCCAGCTTCAAAAGAATCATGAACCAAGTAAGGATTAGAAGAGAGTTGATTTGGTATTTGGTTCTTGAAAGGAAAAACATTTTCAAAATAAGTAGCATCTCTTGATTCGATAAGAGTATTATTTGAGATGCCATTATATCAGAGTTTATCACTAGGAACCATTTGTACTGCCATCTAAGGAATAACCTATAAAGATAGCATCTACTATTTTAGGTCCTATTTTTCTTCTCTTGGGTTCAGGTATTCCTACCTTAGCTAAGCATCCCCATACTTTAAGATAATCTAGCCTAGGTATTCTACCTTTCCAAAGCTCAAAAGGTGTTTTAGGACTATCCTTAAAGGGTATCCTATTTAAAATATAACAGGCAGCTAAAAGAGCTTCCACCCATAAGTTCTCGGGTACACCTGAACTTATTAACATTGAATTAACCATATCCAATAATGTATGATTTTTTTGTTCAGCTACACCATTAGACTGAGGAGAGTATGGTGGTGTAACTTCATGAATAATCCCATATTCTTGACAAAATAGAGTCATTTCATTTGAGGTATATTCACCACTGCGGTCTGACCTAAATTTCTTAAGCTTTTTCTTAGTTTGAGTGTCAGCTTCTACCTTATAAATCTTAAACCTATTTAATATTTCATCCTTAGATTTTATCAAATATATGTGACAATATCGAGAGAAGTCATTTATGAATGTTACAAAGTAACTACTTCCTCCTCGTGTAGGAACTTGGTAGAGTCACATACATTGCTATGGACTAATTCAAGAAGTGTTGAACTCCTATTTACTAATTTAAAAGGTTTTCTTGGCATCTTGGCTTGAATACAAATCTCACATTTGAACTTTCTATCAATATGAACTTTAGGAATTATATTAAGATTTGTCATATAATGAATACGATCCAAATTCACATGACCAAGTCTACTATACCAAACATTTGAAGATTCAACATTAAAAAGTAGATGACTTTTATTAGATAACTTAGAGGATACATTTAATTTGAAAAGATCTTCACAAACAAAGCCTTTACCAACAAACTCATTATTACGAGTAATTACAACTTTATTTGACTCTACAGCAATTTTATATTCTCTAGATGTAAAGAGAGATCCACTAATCAAATTTCTTCTAACACTAGGAACTAACAGCACTTCGTGAAGGACCAGGATCTTTCCAGAAATCATCTTTAGATCCACTTGACCTTTTCCAAGCACTTGTGCTGAAGAATTATTCCCAAGTGTCACACCTCCTCCACTTGATTCCTGAAAAGTGGAGAACCAAGAGCGATCAAAACAAACATGAACATTAGCTCCGGAATCAAGCCACCAATCACAAGAATATTGGGTTGAGTTAATTAAGAATTTTGAATTTACCAACCTGAAAGAAGGCTCAGCACCACTCTCAACCACGTTAACTTATGGTTTAGATGATTTTCTCAATGGTTCAGTCTTTCGATGGTAGCAGTCCTTCGCCACATGATTTGTCCTTTCGCACACAAAGCAGAATGTGCCTTTATAATTTTTTGACTTCTGATTCGGTCGGTTCTGGTTTGATCGATTCTGAGGAGGTTTGTATGATTGGTTGGATCTAGATTGAAACTTTTTCTTCTTAAAATTCTTTTCCTTAGGTTTGAATTGATTTGAAGTTGGATTTGACTCAGTCAGATGGATTTTAGGTCCAAGATTGGTCTTCTGATTTTGATTGAGCTTAAGCCGCTGTTCTTCTTCAATCCTAATAGAGTTAATCACTTCTGTTAGGGTCAAGCTATCTTGCTTATGGCTTAGCTCTCAAGTAAAGGATGACCAAGAAGGTGTAAGGGCATCTACTAAGGCTTGGACCTTATAGTTTTCAGAAAAACTACAGCCAGTTAACTCAGACTTTCTAAGAAAATCTTGAAATTCATGAATTCGAATACTAATAGGTTTGGAATCTACCATTATGTACTTTAAAATTTTGAGATGGTCGATCGATCTAGACCAGCATCAACCATCCCATATTCAGCCTCAAGGGCATCCCATAGTTCCTTAGTAGTTTTAATAGGAAGGTAGATATCATAAAGATTATCAGATAGGGCACTTAAAATTCTATGTCTACAATAAAAATCTATTCTTGGGGTGTTATTAATGTTGATGAAGAGGAAGTATCAACTATACTAAAAGAACCTTATTGAGTATTGGATTTGAGACTGATAATTTTATGGCAGAAAATAAGCCTAAAGTGGTAAGCCAATATTTAACTTAGCTTTGCCACCTCCTAAAGAATAATCCATTAAATTTTTAGGTTTGATTGTACTAAGATCATCGGAACCCATTTTAAGTAAGTTGGTTGCTTAATTCGTTCTGCACAACCAAAAAGTTGAAAGTTTAGCCTTATCATTTGAATTTTTTAAATTAGTGATTTTTTAGATATTTCTAGATTTTAAATTTAAATTCAAAATAATTAAATCTAGAAACTATTTGCAATAATAATAAAACCACTAAGAAAAAATTAACTCAAATAATACAATTTTGAATTTGAGTTTCAATTTTTTTTAATTTCAAATTTTGAATTTCAAATTTGAATTTCAAATTTGAATTTTAAATTTTGAATTTTAAATTCAAAACACTTTTTTTAAAAAAAATTACTTATAATAAAATCTAGCAATTTCTAATGATAGGAAAACTTGTCCTTAGCTGTTAGAAAATTGTTATTGATTTTGCAAAAATCCTTTTATAGAAAATGCTAGAAAATTAATCTAAAAATTTTAATTCAAAATATAAACTAAATATAAAAGAAATCTAGCTGGTCGAGGCGTGTTAGACGCTACCCTAAGGACAAGTTTTTGCCCTTTCGTGTGGATTGTTGACGATTTATCCCTAAGGTACAATGACCTGGCTTGATCCGATCCTCCTACCACGAGCACGATCGGATGGAGGTGCAAACCCAATGAAACTTTAGATGCCCAAAGAAAAAATATAAACATAAAAATAATGAAATAAAAAACTTTTTACTAGTAGCTTGTTGAGATGCAAAACTCCAAGCTCTTACAACATGATTAAGCTTTTAGGATTTGAATCCTTACTTCTATATTTCTTTAGCCTATATATATATAATATGACCATTTGAAAAATGTGAAACGAGCGTTTGCAAAATAAACTCAAGGAATGCTCCCTAGCGAGCGTTCCGCGAATGCTCGCTAGCTAGCGAGGGTTCTCCCACCCCACTCGAGCATTTAATGCTCGCATGTGTCCGTTAGTGGCACACCATTCAGGTTTTTGGAAATGGAGGCAGAGTGATCCCTACCCTTTTGGTCTTCAGCAAATATTGTATTTTGATCTTCAAGGGCTTATTTGTACCCATATCGTATGATCGCCCGCTTGTACCAAAAAAAACTTTTCAACAGACAAAAAAGTCAATAGGAGGTGTGCTCGATGAGGATCAAGTGATAGGAATGAGAGGAGTGGAAGGTGGAAGTGGCGGCGAAACGCGAGAAGGCCCGAGAGAAGAGACCGCCACATGGCGGTGGAAGAGCTAAGGTTAGGGTTTAAGGTTTTAGAGAAGTGCGAAGCGCCTTTGAGTATTGCGAAGCTGATCGCATTAATAAATAAAATAAAAATCTTAGGATATTTATCGTCGGCCACATCATATTTATCGTCGCTTTCAGACAGCCACACCTCTTCGTATAGACTTTCGAGATAAGAAAACATATCCACCTTTCGGTATAGTAAATGTGCATCGAATGTGTAAAATTATGCATCCATATCACGATGTGCATGAAAGTCCTGCGTTCAATGCTTGCTTGCTACATCACGGTGTAACAAGTCTTTCCTGAGACAATTACATCTCCAAAATATTAAACCTCTTAATAACTACAAAAAAGTTAAATTTTAAAATATAAAAATTAATAATATTTTATTATTAAAAGTCAAAAATATGCTACATACTTATAGAGTTAATATCTTAATTATTTATTATAATTATATAAAAATTACGGTAGCACATTAATGGATTTTGATATTCATAAAAGCAAAGGTCTGATCTTGACTAAACTTTTCCCTTTTTTTCTTTTTTTTTTTCTTTCTATTTCTTCACTCCTCTATAACCTCGATATAGACTTTATGAGGACAGAGAAGGATTTAAAATGGGGTAATCAGGGTTTTGAAGAAAAAGGAAAGGTAGGTTTCTTTAGTTTCTCCTCTTTCCTTGACAAAATTTTTCATAGTTGAAGGGTTTTCTATCTTTTGCTCCCCATGCATACTAATGATGCATTTAATGATTATTTTGAAATCATCATGATGATCTTAGATCGCTGTTAATCTTGTGATCTAATTTTTAATAATCAAATATCACTATATTTGGTATGATATATCACAGTGAGATCATTATCATCATATTTACTATGCCATTAATAACCATAAAATACCAAAAGCACCTCTATTATATTTGATACGGCTGACCGTCTCCTCTAAGTGGTATTATCTTTTGCACGATTTTCGAAAATAATGATGTAACAGCAAAACCCAGAAATGGAATCTTGGCTCCGGCCTCTAGTGACGGCCTTTGGCTCCGGCCTCCAGCGACGGCCTCCAGCTCTGGCCCTTGGCTCCAGCCTCCAGCTCTGGCCTTCGACTCCGACCTCCAACTCCGGCCTTTAGCTCCGGCCTCCAGCTACGGACTTTGGCTCCGGCCTCCAGCTCCGGCCTCCAGCTCTGGCCTCTGGCTCCGGCCTCCTGCAATGGTTCCAGTCCTAAATTGGTGCCTTTCTTGCATGCACAATGATGCGTCTCAAGAAATAGATCCCGAGATTCGAGGTCTATTGCCGTGTACCTCGCTCACTGAAATCACGGGCAAGTGCTAGCACGCTCGGCAGTTACCGCTATAAGCGGCCCTTATCCAGCAACAGTCCAACGACTTGCCGTTCGAAACATCCCAACAGGATTCGACGGTTCCAACAGACGAGGTAAACGGGATCCCCCAACAGGTATAAAGAGGACCCGAGCTCCATGCAAGGGGACTCTCTCTCTTCCTCTAGAATTCTCAAATCTCCTGACTGACGACTCACTAACTTGGGCGTCGGAGGGTCCCCGCCGGAACCACCGGCCGGGGACTTTTTGCAGGCTCTGGAAGGAAGACGGTCTCTTTGCACACGGTGATCTAGCCTGCCCGACGTTCATCATACGTGATTCGGCCGCAACAGATTGGCGCGCCAGGAAGGGGCCCAGGGAGGAAGGAAAATTCTCCCTGGAACCCCTCCAATTTTGCAAGGGAACGATGGTGACTACGCGAGCACAAGAGGCTTCCTCCAGCAGCCCGGGCACATTCCCGCGCTGAGCATTCGGAGGCCAACCCCCATGCTCCGCCCCCTGCACCGACAAGCCAGCCTGACCGGCTTGATGTTCTAGCCCATCAGGTCCAGGATCTGACGACGATGGTCCGGGGCTGCAAGAGCGTTATTGGCTGCTGCAACTCAACCCCCTGGGGGAAGGGGTGCGGGGAACAGTCCAGTCTCACCAAGGAGGGACCCCGCCTGAGGTCTCCCCGCTCACCCCCCGAACCTCATCACCAAGGGACCTCGAAGCGACGGCGGTCCCCCCCGTCGCTCCGGTCGTTCCCACCACCGACCGGAGAAAGAATCCAAGCGGGCGTTCTTTGCGCCGGCGATCTTCTTCAGCTTCCTTCTTCCGATCATCTCAAGAGGCACCCCGGAAAACCACCCGTCGGGCCGAGCAAAGGCTCGACGAGTATCATCGACGGTTGGACGAGCTCAGCCGCCGGATCGCCGACCCTTACGCACGGAGTATGAGCATCGCCCCCCGCTTTCTCGCCATCATGGAGGAACCGGTCCCCCCGGTTCCGTCTCCCTCAATTGGATCCATATGATGGAACGACGGACCCCTGGACCATCTGGAAAGCTACAAAGTCCTCATGCAGGTCCAGGGAGCGACGGACTCCCTTTTATGCGTCGCCTTCCCGGCCACGCTCCGCAAGGCGGCACGCGCGTGGTACTCCCGTCTTACCCCACGCAGCATCAACTCATTTCGGCAACTTGAGCGATCTTTCCTGGCTCATTTTGATGCCTGTCGAAAGATCCCACGAGTTGCGATAGCCTCTTTGCTGTCCAGCAGAAGAGTGGCGAGACCTTAAAGGATTTCGTCGCTCGATTTAAAGAAGCAGCGCTGGAGGTGTACAACCTGGAAGACTCTGTAGCCACCTTGGCCCTAAAGAGAGGACTTCGCCCGTCCAGATTCGCCTACTCCCTGGATAAGAAGCCTCCGCGTTCCTACGCCGAGCTTCTGAGCCGGGCACAGAAATACATCCGCGCTGACGAGGCGGATTCTTCCAGGAGAGAAAGTTGACAAGAACCCAGTAATAAACCACCGCCTGACCGCGCTGGTGCACAACCTCGGAAGCCCGAGCCTCCACGACGCTCAGATCGCCGGCCACAGACGCTGGTTCCTAAGGAGCAGTTCACTCCCCTCATGGCTCCCATCTCTCACATCCTACTGGAGATCGAGGAGGAACCATATTTCAAGCGTCCGGCTCCCTTGAAGTCCGGACCCCCCGCAACAAGGAGTTTTACTGCCGGTACCACCGGGACTACGGCCACGACACCGAAGACTGCCGCCATCTAAAAAGGCCATTGAGGAGCTGGTTCAGCAGGGCCACCTGGGCAAGTTTGTTCGAAGGGGGAATCTCCCCGCGGGGCCCATGGTGCCCCGGTCGCCGGCTGGCGTGGATAATGCCCCAACTGAAAAGACCATAGCTATGATCTCTTGGGGAAGGATGGTGGTTCGAAGAGGCCGCGAGAGGGAATAGACTCTGTAATTCCTTTCTTCGGAAAGGATCTAGATGGGGTAGTTAATAAACATGACGACAGCGTCGTGGTGTCCATGACTATAGCTAAACACCCTGTAAAAAGAATTTTAATTGATAGTGGGAGCTCTGTGGATGTCTTGAGTTATGAGGCTTTTGTTCGGATGAATTGTCAAGGTCTTTACTCCGACCCGTCCACACCGCTAATGGGCTTCACGGGAGACTCAGTGAGCGTCGAAGGGGAAATTGCTCTCCCGGTCACGGCTGGAACCCCTCCATGTCAGAGCACCGTGGTCATAAATTTCTTGGTGGTCCGGGTCCCGCTGGCTTATAACGCCATCTTGGGAAGACCGGGGCTGAATCTGCTGGATGCCGTGATCTCCACTAAGAGATTATTGGTAAGGTTCCCCACCAATGAAGGGTCGGAGAAATGAAGGGGGAGCAAAGCCCACTTCCGCCTTGCTACCATCTGTCACCCAGCCCGCTGAACGCAGAGTCGCGACAGCCTCTGAGTCGCTCGATCCTAGGGAGTTGGGAAGAAGGGGAGAGCCGGCAGAGCACCTTCTAACCCTCCCCTTGGGTGATGACCCGGCAAGGACTGTTCAGCTGGGGGCATCGCTCCCGGAGGCACGTATCAACTTCTTACTTTCCTGCGTGCCAACACTGACGTCTTCGCATGGTCTCCTCCGACATGCCGGGCGTCCCTGAAGAAGTAATCACCCATCGGCTTAACCTCAAGCCAGAGTGTCGGCCGGTCCGACAGAAAAAAGAAACTTCGCTCCAGACAGACAGAAAGCTATCGACGAGGAATCCGCAAGTTAATGGCTGCGGCCATATTCGGGAGGTCCACTACCCCGAATGGTTAGCTAATGTGGTGCTGGTCCGCAAGGCCAACGGAAGCTGGAGAATGTGCGTAGATTTCACCGACCTCAACAAGGCATGCCCCAAAGACAGCTTTCCCCTGCCTCGAATCGATCAACTGGTGGACGCTACATCCGGCCATGAGGTCCTTAGCTTCATGGATGCTTTCTCTGGATACAACCAGATCCGGATGAATCCGGCGGATGAAGAAGCTACCTCCTTCATAACCGAAAAGGGGTTATATTGCTACAAGGTAATGCCTTTCGGGTTAAAGAATGCGGGAGCCACTTACCAGAGGCTGATGAACAAGTCTTTGAAGGACAGATAGGGCGTAATATGGAAGTGTACGTGGATGACATGCTGACAAAAAGCGTTCATGCCACCGACCACATCGGACCTGGAAACTTTTGACAACCTTCGTCGGTACCAGATGAAGCTGAACCCTCGCAAGTGTGCATTTGGGGTGACAGCTGGGAAGTTCTTGGGTTTCATGGTAACCCGGAGGGGGATCGAAGCAAACCCGGACAAAGTCCAAGCCATCTTGGACATGAGGCCTCCTGCCAACAAGAAGGAAGTACAGCCTGACAGGAAGAATAGCCGCCCTAAGCCGCTTCCTATCCAAGTCCGCTGAAAGGTGTCTACCTTTCTTCAAGGCGCTTCGCAATCAATAAGTTCGAATGGACCAAAGAATGCCAGGAGGCGTTCGAAGGGTTAAAGAATTCTTATCTACCCCGCCACTGCTAGCCAAGCCGACGGGTGGAGAAGAGCTCCTTCTATACCTTGCGGCCTCTCCTGAGCTGTTAGCTCCGTGCTAGTCCGTGGACACTGATGGCACACAAAGGCCAGTATACTATACGAGTAAGGTGCTTCATGATGCAGAGACCCGATACTCAAACATGGAAAAGATCATCTTTGCATTGATCGTGTCTGCCCAGCGTCTGCGGCCATACTTCCAAGCCCACCCGATCGCGGTGATCACAGACCAGCCTCTGAAGACAATTCTAGCTCGCCCAGATACTTCTGGCCGGCTGGCAAGGTGGGCCCTCAAGCTGGGGGAGTTCGATCTATCTTTCCGCCCCCGTTCGGCCATGAAGTCTCAAGTCTTGGCAGATTTTTGGTCGAATGTACTTGGGGAAGGAGCACCTAAGAACCTCCTACGGACATTCAGCCCCTCGGAACCAGTGATGATGAGTGGGTCCTTCATGTGGATGGGGCATCGAACTCTCAAGGGAGCGGAGCAGGCCTCATCTTGGCCAACTCGGATGGGGTTGTGACCGAGTGTGCACTTCGCTTCCTCTTTCCAGCCACTAATAATCAGGCGGAATATGAGCTTTGTTATCCGGTGTAAGATTGGCTCGAGAGCTTGGGGTGAAACGCCTTAGGGCTTCACCGACTCCCAACTGGTTGCTGGCCAGATTACAAAGGAGTACGAGGCAAGGGATCCCATCATGGCCCGCTACTTAGATGGTGTACTCGTGGTTTCCCCCTTCACTCACTTCAGCGTCAGCTACATTCCTCGACAGGAGAATGCTAGAGCCGACGCCTTATCCCGTCTTGCCGCCTCAGCTGATGGGATGTTGGGAAAGCTTATGTGGAGCACTTAGAAGCCCCGAGTATTGATGCACCAAGAGAAACTTTACCAGTGGAGCAGGAGCCCTCCTGGATGGACGCCTATGTTCAATACTTTACTGAGGTATCCTCCCAGAAGACCCTGCCGAAGCTAGGAAACTTAAAAGACGAGCCCCAAAGTTTTTCATTATGGAGGGAAAGCTCTACCGAAGGTCATTCTCATACCCTATCCTCAGGTGTGTCGGTCCCACCGACGCCAATTATATTTTGCGAGAGATACACGAGGGGATATGCGGAAGCCATCTGGGGGGCAGGGCTCTTGCATATAAAGCTCTACGTCAAGGGTATTATTGGCTGACAATGAAAGAGGATGCATCTGAACTCGTTAAAAGGTGTGACAGCTGCCAGCGTCATGCCAACATCCAACATCAACCGGCGTCCCAGCTGACCCCTCTAGCTGCACCATGGCCCTTCGCACAGTGGGGCATGGACATCCTGGGACCTTTCCCTCCTGCCTCCGGACAACGTAAGTTCCTAGTTGTGGCCGTCGATCATTTTACTAAATGGATCGAGGCGGAAGCTCTCGCCAAGATCACGGAAGCCAAAGTAAGGGCTTTCTTTTGGAAATCCGTGGTGTGCCGGTTCGGGCTACCGCACACCCTAGTTACAGACAACGGCCGACAGTTTGATAACACGGCCTTCCGGGAATTCTGCGAGGGCCTGGGCATCCATCACCGATTCACCTCAGTAGGGCATCCCCAACCAACGGCGCAGCCGAGGTGACCAATCGCATCATCCTCCAAGGGCTCAGGGCTCGGCTAGATAGCTGTAAAGGGCGCTGGGTGGAAGAACTTTCTAGTGTGCTGTGGCCTACCACACGACGCGAGCACCCACAGGGGAAACCCCTTTCAGCTTGGTCTTTGGGACCGAGGCGGTCATCCCGTGGAAATAGGAGCTCCCAGTCCCCGGACGGAATTATACCACGAAGAAAGCAACTCAAACCAGCTGAGGCTGATCTGGATTTGGTGGAAGAATTGCGAGATCAAGCGCAACTTCGTATGGCAGCGTTCCGTCAGCGAGTGGCCAAACACTACAACTCTCGGGTGCGACCCAAGACATTTCCCCTGGAGACCTTGTTCCTACGAAGAGCTGAAGTATCAAAGCCGACGGAGGGGGGCAAGCTGGCACCAAAATGGGAAGGACCATACCGTGTCAAGGAGGTACTCCACCATGGGGCGTATAAAGTCGAAGAGCTAGACGGGAAACCGCTCCCTCGAACTTGGAATGCCGACAATTTACGCCGGTACTATCAATAAATGCTATCGTCATTAATTTGAATCTATTGACAGATTGCATGAAATGTTCTTATTTTTAGTGAGTATGTCGCCAACAAAGACCGGCCCTACGTCGGCAACTAAAGACCAGCCCCGCGTCGGCAACTAAAGACCGGCCCCGCGTCGGCACTAAAGACCGGCTCTCCAGTCGGCACTAAAGACGGCTCTCCACGTCGGAAACTAAAGACCGGCCCGCGTCGGCACTAAAGACTGGCTCCCGCATCGGCACTAAAGATTGGCTCTCCGCGTCACTAAAGACCGGCTCAGCACTAAAGATCGGCCCCGTGTCGGCACTAAAGACCGGCTCTCCGCGTCGGCACTAAAGATCGGCTCCGCATCGGCACTAAAGACCGGCTCTCTACGTCAGCAACTAAAGACCGGCCCCATGGGCACTAAAGACTGGCCCCGCGTCATCACTAAAGGCCGGCTCTCTGCGTCGGCAATTAAGACCGGTGCCCCGCGTTGGCACCAAAGACCGCTCCGCATCGGCAATTAAGACCGGCGCCCCGCATCGGTAATTAAGACCGGCGCCCCGCGTCAGCACCAAAGACGGCTTTGCGTCGGCAATTAAGACCGATGCCCCACGTCGGCACCAAAGACGGCTCCCTGCATCGGTAATTAGGGACAACGTTTCGGTGCACAATCCCATTTTGCGCGACATATCTAATGAGGCAGTAAGCGTTCCATGGCTTCGCGCCTGCACGAGCAGGGTCTTGTACTACCTACTGTTCTTGATTGTCGTCTCCGTGACCGAAATTGGTCCGCATCAGTTTCCTAACAGGAGGAGTCGTGTTTTTCAGCCATTGGTTGGTGATTCGTGACAACTCACACAGCTAAAGCTGATCATGACCAAAGGCACGCGATGAGGGTTAAAATATTCATTGATGGCTAAAAGTTTACAAAATAGCCGATCTGAGTCGGGCTTGGAGCAAAAAAAAAAAAAAAAAAAAAAACTACTAAGGGTCATTTGGGGCCGGGTCATCGTCTTCAGGGACGTCATCTGGCTTCAGCCCTTTAATATCCTCGAGGTCGTAGAGTTCTTGGATTTTTTCCTTGCAGTCTTGGAAGCCGGCCTCGTAAGCAAACGCCGTGACTCGGCTAGCTCCTTATTAAAGGCTTTAGACTTCCTAAAATCCTCTACGGCCTCTGCAGCTCTTTTCTCCGCCTCGAGGGCTTTCCGATCGGCCTCGACGGCCTCCCTCTTGGCCTCAGTCACCGCGCCTCCAAGTCGGCAATCTTGGCATCGGACTGGCGACCTCTTTGGCTGCGTCTATTTCAATGGAGGCAGAATCCAATCGAGTCTTCAAAACGCACATTTCTGATTCTACTACCTCCAGCCTCTCCTCGGCCATCCTTTGCTTCTCCTCGGCCGCCTGAGCGTTATCCAGCTCATTGGCTGCACGACGCTGGGCAACTTCCAGCGCGTACTCTGCCTTCTCAGCTCTCAGCCGGATGGCTTCAACTTCGTCCTTTAAGGTGGCCCGGGTATCCTCCAAGGCCATCTCTGCCTTTTCTGCCCTAGCCTGGAGTGATAGCATCTCCTCCCACGACTGGTCGAGAGCAGCATCACTCAGGGTCCAAAGTTCCCTCATGGCGATCAGAGAGTTCAGTGCCTGAATGGAATGTCAATGTTAAAAATCAAAATAAAACAAACAAAACAAAGAGGAAAAATGATAATGGGCAAAGGCTCACCCAAAGATGTGCCACAGACGCCTCGCGGAAGAAGGTGGCTCTCCCTTGATGCCAGAGAAACTCTTGCACCTCTACCACAGATGCTTCATCTAAGGCCCGCTCGGCCCAGCGGCTATGGTTCGCCAAGAGCGATTGGAAGGAAGGGTCGACGCCCCTCCTTTCCCTTGGCACGGGGGCCACGGAGGAGGATTCCGCCTCCGACTCTGCTGCCTCCGGCCCCTTGGCTGGTGGAGGCGCTTCGGTTGTTGCCCCTACGGGGGGCAGGATAACTGTTGGAGTTGGCCCTTGCGGGGACCTGCTCCGTCTCCACGGCTTCGGGCGGGGTGACGACGCTTTTGCGACCTGCTCTGGAGAAGGATCGAGCAGATGATAGGAGGAGCTGGAACTGAAGGTGATCTTCTTTCTCCTATTTGGCTCCGCCCGACTTCCTCACGGCCTCGGCCCTTACCGTGTCTTTTTGGCGGGCTCGTCGACTTGGGCTCTGGTTGCTCGCACGCGTGGGGAATCTACAACTTTGGCCCTGTTAGCATCGGCCTCCCCAGCGTCGTCCTTCTAGTGTCGGCCTTCTTCAAAACCTTAGCGCGCAGGGGTTTCACAACTTTAGCCCCTCCAGCGTCGGCCCTCCTTGGAATTTTGGCGACGGCCCTCCTCTCAGCAAGGGACTCATTCCCCGTTGCCTTCCTCTTCTTAGTGGCCGCTGCCTGAGCTCGCGAAGCGATGGCGTCATCCCTATAAAGGCGGGAGATGAATAAAAAAAAGAAGAAAAAGAAAAGAAAAGAAGGAAAAAGATGGGTAATCAAGTGCTCACCACCAGAAGGGATTAGGCCGGCGAGACGAAGGTTTTCATCAACCAAAAGCTTATTGCATCGAGGGACATCGGCAGTCAGAAGCTGCCCAAATGCCATTCGATCTCTTGGGAGGATAGAAGAATCCCTATTGGCATCAATGTTGGGTGTCCCCCAGCTTCCGCGCACCCCATCGATATCAGCAAAAAAGAACTTATCCTTCCACCCTTTAATGGAGGTGGAAGGTACAACTTAAGGATCCTATTGGACCTAGGAGTGAAGGACCACCAACCTGATTGCTTGCGGAGGGTATAAAAACTGCGGAATAAGGAGATGCTGGCCTCTATGCCTTGCAGGTGACAGAGAACCAGAAAGCCAACGATGGTTCGGATCGAGTTAGGAACTAACTGGGAAGGTGTTAGAGAATATCGGTCCAGAAGATTGAGGATGAAAGGGTGGATAGGTAGTCGAAGTCCGGCCTTAAAGAAGGCTCCGTACAAGGCAACTCTTCCGGGACGGGAAGAGGTTACCCTGTCATCAGGAGCAGGGTAGAACAGACAAGGTTTGGCGGAAAACTATACTTGGCTTTTAGATTTACTATGTCTTGAGCAGACATAGTGGAAGCAGTCCCTTCGGGGGACTCCTTGACAGCGCTGGAAGGACCAGCAGCCGTCGGACGGCTCCGGGCGGAAGTCCGCCCGCCGGTCAGATGACTCCCGGCTACGGGGCGTCTGACCGGCCGCCGTTCCGGCAAGGAGTGATTGGAGGAGGGGTAGACCATTGGCTTGGTAAGGAAGCGGAAGTTTGAGAAGGAGTGGGGGAACGCCCCCCGGAATCGGAAATAGAACAAGAAGGCGAGGAAGCCATGGAGACTAACCTGGAAAACTTGAGCTAGGATCGAAGGAGCACGAGGAGAGAACAAACACGGGAGGCGGACGGACGCTTGCAGACTCGAGAGGAAGCAGTAGCGTAAGAGAAGGGAGGATGGGAGGATAAGGACGATTTTTTCCTCTTATAGCCCCATTTCAAATCATCCCATGGCCGTCCGTTCTGGCCATGTGTCCACCTTCAAATGGAAGGCGCTTCGGCGGCCTACCGGCGCGAAAAACACGAAAAGCTCCACCAATAGAGAGATGGCGGTGGCCTTACCACAATGATGACGCTCGCCTTTTTACGACTCACTACTCGAGGGAAATCCTCTCCAATCCCAACAGCCCGACAGACGAAATGATGGCGCGAAAGTCGGCCGCCCAGTGGATATTAACACCCCTTTCGCTGGTGATTGTGCGCTCACTCATCTCAGGGGCGGGGGGCATCTGATACGGCTGACCGTCTCCTCTGGGTGGTATTATCTTTTGCACGATTTCTGGAAATAATGATGTGACAGCAAAACCCAGAAATGGAATCTTGGCTCCGGCCTCCAGCGACGGCCTTTGGCTCCGGCCTGGCCTCCAGCGCTCCAGGGCCTCTGGCCTCCAGCTCCGGCCTTGGCCCGGCCTCCAGCTCCGGCCTTTCCGGCTCTGGCCTCTCGGCCTCCAGCGACGGCCTTTGGCTCCGGCCTTTCCAGCTCCGGCCTCTGGCCTCTCAGCAACGGCTCCGGTCCTAACTTGGTGCCTTTCTCGCATGCACAATGACCCGTCTCAGGCAACAGATCCCGAGATTCGAGGTCTATTACCGTGTACCTCGCTCACTGAAATCACGGGCAAGTGCTAGCACGCTCGCAGTTACCGCTACAAGCGGCCCTCATCCAGCAACGGCTTAACCACTCGCCGTTCAAAGAAACTTATCCCAACGGAAGATTCGACGGTTCCAACGGAACGAGGTAAACGGGACCCCCCAGACAGGTATAAGAAGAGGACCCGAGCTCAATGCAAGGGGATCTCTCTCTCTCTATCTAATCTCTATCTCTCAACTACTCACTACTACAGAATGAGCGACAAGTTTACTAACTTGAGCGTCGAAGGGTCCTTGCCGGGAACACCGGCCGGGGACTTCTTGCAGGGTTCCGAAGAAGGAAGACGACCCCTCCATCCTATTTGGAAGCCCACGACAAATCTCAGCATGCCCGTCGCTCATCACGGTTGATTTGTCGCATCAATATTTATATATTTACTAACATATAATATCATATCATATGATATATTAAATTATAATATACATAATATATAAACTAATTATATTATTATATATATATATAATATAATAAAATATCATTTATTATATCTTGTATAAACTCAACTCAACTCATCTAAGCCTTTTTCCAACTACATGGGGTCAGCTATATGAATCTGCTTCCTTCATGCTCTATTCAGGATTAAGTCAATACTCAAATTACAAATAGTTATATCTTTCTTAATTATTTTTGTCCATATTAATTTAGGTCTACCTCTACCTCTATCAGTACCATAGAATATTAAAAGATCATTCTTTCTAACTTAATTATTTAAAGGTCTTCGTTGTATCTTTAAATCACTGTAATTGATTTTCTTTTATTTTATTTTCAATTAGGGCTACTCCTATCATTTCTCGTATATTTATTCTTAATTCTATCTTTTAAAGTTTTATAATATTCATCTTAACATGCATATTTCTTTACACTTAATTTATTCATATATTGTTTCAATATTGTCAACGCTCTATTCCATATAGCATAGCTGGCCTAATAGTGATTTTATAAAATTTTTCTTTTAATTTTAATAAGATGTGTCGATCATATAATACTTCTGAAATACTTCTTCACTTAATCCATCCCGCTTTAACTTTATGATTCACATCTTCGCCTATTTACCTTCTTGCTACATAATTGATTCTAAATACCTAAATTTTTTACTCCTTGATATCTCTTGGCTTGCAATCTTCACTGTTTCTTCATTTATATTTTACTTCCACTAAAATTATATTTCATATATTTAGTTTTAGTTCTACTAATCTTGAAACCTTTAGATTTTAAAGCTTCTTTTCAAATTTCTAGCTTAGCATTTAGTCCAAATTTAGTTTCATCAATCAACATTATATCTTTTGCAAATAACACGCACCATGGGATGTCATCTTGAATATGTTTGGTTAATTCATCCATAACTAATGTATTATATCTTATATAGTATATTAAATAATTATTACTAATATATAATTAAATATCATTTATAATATAATATAATATATTAATTATATTATAGTATAATAATAATAATAAATATGAATTAATATATACTATGTTATATATAATTATTATTATTATAATGTCTTCATTATAAATAAGAAGTACTTTGAATTATATTTCTAGTTCAAGATCACCGCAAGGGAGTAATGTTGGATCACCACCGGGATTGGATCACCCCCTTTGAAGGTAATCCATGAGATGAGGATGATCTTGGATCACTACAAGTAGGATCACTCTATTGTAGCCAAATAGAATGGATCACCAGTGATTCCATCACCATCCCATGGATCATCAATGATCATGAGTGGATCACCCCATGATTCTGAGTGGGTGACCCTATACGAAATGCTTTCTAAAAGCTCTTTGGATAGAGAAGAATGAAGAAAAGGGGAAGGAATGGAGAAGGTACAAAAAAAAAAGCCCTATTTGGAAGAGAAGTAAAAGGAAGAGCAAATAAGGATTGCTCGTTATTTCCTTCCATTCCTCCTCAACAACATAAGATTAGCAAGTAAAGAAGAAAAAGGACATGTTCTATAATTTTGGCCTACCTTTTTCAATTCTATTCCTAAGAATTATTTTAGATCTTTCTCATAATAAAGGGTATATATGTAATTTAAAAATATAACTTCCCCTTTCTGTCTTCTTCATCTTTGGATTTATCCAAAGAGCATCTTCTTCCTCTTCATATTCTTTTCTCCTCTCCTCCTCCCTTACAAAGATATCTGAATAAATCCAAAAATAAAAGGGCAAAACGGGTGTAATACACGTGATTTTTTTTGGATGAAAATGGCTCCATAAAATCTTAAAGTAACTTCAATGACCCTCCAATTATTCCAAGTCTACCCACATCTTTAGCCATAGATTTCTTTGGTTGAAGTCTTAATTAATAGCCCTCAAATTGCTCCAAGTCAATCAGTGCGGCACATCTTTAGCCATAAATTTGTTTGGCTGAAGTCTTAATCCTGAATTCCCTACTTCAACTTAAACTTGAACTACAATAGGATGATCGATTAAGATGCACTTAAAGATAGGAGGAAATTAAATGGGTTAGGTGTTAGTGTGTGCCCTAGATCCAATTGGATAAGATGCTAGTTTGTACACATTTCTTTATGAATGCAAATCAAATTTATTGGTTTCTTTATCTATCCAGGTATTTTTCATATATATATATAGATATATTTTTCCTGTGAGATAAAGTCCAAAAGAATGCGAACTGTGCATATGGAATTTGTAATAGAGATTACAAATTGTGAGATCCAAAATTGCACATTATGGTTCGATTCTTTAAACTTCCTAGTCGATGCGTAGACAGGATTGGACACTGTCGAACGCCGTTGAGACTAGCACACATTGCATATCTTCACCCTTGTGGTGTGCAGCTGATCTTGCAAGCTGAAGTATGAAGATACTTGGATATGGTGTGTGGATGTCGTTATTGTAACGATAAATTGGATGACCCGCATAGAGATCCCATATGGATATTCTATATAGTGTCGATGGTTGATCTTTGATGACGGTGGTGCGAGTGATCCTTTGACTTGAGATCTTTATTGCACCTTATGTATGGAATATCATGCTTTGACAACATGCAAACTTCGCTCTAGCCACGGTGGCAAATATGGTCGATTGGGTATGATATGAAGCACATGAAGGTGGTGTTTGATCAAGATAGGATTCGTCTCCCTTGATAGAAAGGGTTATATCCCACGGCCACTTGATGGATTAAATTGACTATTAAATCCTTGCAAGGTTGAGTTGGAATTCGAAATGGTTTTGAAGTTCTAATGAGTCAATTTTTCTGAGATCAAGTAAACAAAGATCAATTATATGGTTGACACATTCCATACCACTGATTGATCTGGGATATGTGACGAAGGGATTGAATCGTACGGTAACCGTTCATGGACAGGTGTTGATGACCACGTCAACAAACCCTTAACACTTGGGTGGTCATGATGCTTTGCTAGAGGCCGCTCATGATCTATAATCATGGATTCTTTGACTTAATCAAAGAGTTGATTTGGTTAAAGAATTGACTTGGACAAGGTGTTGATCAAGTCATCCTTAGGGTCAATATTAGGGACATGATTATTACCAACGTGTCAAGGGACCTAATGGGTCACACGCATTAAGAAGATTTTGGATGAAGTTAAAATGAGAATTAAGTTGGACTTAATTCAAATCAGATAACCAATAAATTAGGATTGTGTTTGACTCAATCTTAATGAGAGAACATGAAATTGATGAATAGGATTCATTATAGAGAAAAGAATTTTTTGTTCAAAAGAGAGTCCTTTTGTACATGAGATGTACATATGAAATCCATTAATTAGGCTTGATCCATAGGATGGATGGCTTAGATTAATTGAGATTAATAATATGGTATTTAATTGGGTCCATATGATGGCATGATTTGATTCATGGAAACCCAATTAAACCGAGGGCTGAGATCGTGCCA
>UESW01001695.1:327585-382404 GCA_900491605.1 Calamus simplicifolius | reverse complement strand
GATTGCAATCGTCGGATCGTCGCCGATCGATGGATTGCAATGGTCCGATCGATCATCGCCGATCAGGATAATGGCTTGGATCGATCGCAACTGTCGGATATCGTCGTCGATCGGATGGATTACAACGGTTCGATCGATCATCGCCGATCAGGATCATGGATTGGATCGATCGCAACCGTCGGATATCATCATCGATCGAATGGATTGCAATGGTCCGATCGATCATCGCCGATCGGGATCATGGCTTGGATCGATCACAACCGTCGGATGGTCGCCGATCGGATGGATTGCAATGGTCTGATCGATCATCGCCGATCGGGATAATGGCTTGGATCAATCACAACCGTCAGATATCATCGACGATTGGATGGATCACAACCGTCGGATCGATCATCGTCGATCGGGATCATGGCTTGGATCGATCGCAACCATCGGATCATCTCCGATCAGATGGATCACAATCGTCGGATCGATCATCGCCGATCGGGATCATGGCTTGGATTAATTGCAACCATCAGATCATCGCCTATCGGATTGATCGTAATGGTCGGAGATCGATAATCGCCGATCGAGATCATGGCTTGGATCGATCGCAACCATCGGATATCATCGTCGATTGGATGGATTGCAACGGTCCGATCGATCATTGCCGATCGGGATCATGGATTGGATCGATCACAACCGTCGGATATCATCGTCGATCGGATGGATTGCAACGGTCCGATCGATCGTCGTCGATCGGGATCATGGCTCGGATCGATCGCAACCATCAGATATCGACGTCGATAGGATGGATTGCAACGGTCCGATCGATCATCGCCGATTGGGATCATGGCTTGGATTGATCGTAACCGTCGGATGGTCGCCAATTGGATAGATTGCAACAGTCCGATCGATCATCGTCGATCGGGATCATGGATTGGATCGATCGCAACCGTCGAATATCATCACCGATCGAATGGATTGCAACGGTCTGATCGATCATCGCTAATCGGGATCATGGCTTGGATCGATTGCAACTGTCGGATATCATCACCGATCGAATGGATCGCAACCGTTGGATCGATCATCGTCGATCGGGATCATGGCTTGGATCGATTGCAACTGTTGGATCATCGCTAATCGGATGGATTGCAACGGTCCGATCGATCATCGCCAATCAGGATCATGGCTTGGATCGATCGCAACCGTCGGATCATCGCCGATCGGATGGATTGCAATGGTCCAATCGATCGTAGCCAATCGGGATCATGGCTTGGATCGATCACAACCGTCGGATATCATCGTTGATCGGATGGATTGCAACAGTCCGATCGATCATCGCTGATCGAGATCATGGCTTGGATTCATCGCAACCGTCGGATGGTCGCTGATCGGATGGATTGCAATGGTCCGATCGATCATCGCCGATCGGGATCATGGATTGGATCGATCGCAACCGTTGGATATCATCGCTGATCGGATGGATTGCAATGGTCCGATCTATCATCGCCGATAGGATTATGGCTTGGATCGATCGCAATCGTCGGATATCATCGCCGATCGGATGGATCGCAACCATCGGATCGATCATCATCGATCGGGATCATGGCTTGGATCGATTGCAACCGTCTGATCGTCACTGATCGGATGGATTGCAATGGTCCGATCTATCATCGCCGATCGAAATCATGATTTGGATCGATCGCAATCGTCGGATATCGTCGTCGATCGGATGGATTACAACGGTTCGATCGATCATCACCAATCGGGATCATAGATAGGATCAATCGCAATCGTCGGATATCATCGTCGATCGGATGGATTGCAACGGTCCGATCGATCATCGCTGATCGGGATCATGGCTTGGATCGATCTCAACCATCGAATGGTCCCCGATCGGATGGATTGCAATGGTCCGATTGATCATCCCGATCAGGATAATGGATTGGATCGATCGCAACCGTTGGATCGATATCGTCGCCGATCGGATGGATCGCAACCATCGGATCGATCATCGCCAATCGGGATCATGGCTTGGATCGATCGCAACCATCGGATATCATCATCGATCGGATGGATCGCAACCGTCGGATTGATCATCGTCGATCGGGATCATGGCTTGGATCGATCGCAACCGTCGGATCATCTTTGATCGAATGGATCGCAATCATTGGATCGATCATCGCCGATCGGGATCATGGTTTGGATCGATCGCAACCATCGAATCGTCGCCTATTGGATTGATCGTAACGGTCCAAGATCGATAATCGCCGATCGAGATCATGGCTTGGATTAATCGTAATCGTCGGATCATCGCCGATCGGATGGATCACAACCGACGGATCGATCATCGCCGATCGGGATCATGGCTTGGATCGATCGCAAACATCAGATCGTCGCCGATCAGATTTATCGCAACAGTTTGAGATCGATCATCACCGATCGAAATCATGGCTTGGATCGATCGCAACCGTCGGATCATCGCCAATCGGATGGATTGCAATGGTCTGATCGATCATCGCCGATCGGGACCATGGATTGAATCGATCGCAACCGTCAGATCATCGCCGATCGGATGGATCGCAACGGTCGGATCGATCATCGTCGATCGGGATCATGACTTGGATCGATCGCAACTATCGGATCAAAAATTAAATATATCGATCTTTTAAATTATCATTTTATAATATTAAATATAATAAATTATAATAATTACTTAATAAAATTAATATTATTAAATTAGTTTTTAAAAATATTTAGCGACGCATTTTATATGCGTTGCAATATTGTGACGCATATACAATGCATCGTAATATTAGTTTTAAATTAATATACTAATATTGCGACGCATTCATTATGCATCGCAATATTGCAACGCATATACAATGTATCGCAATATTAGTTTTAAATTAATAAACTAATATTACGATGCATTCATTATGCATCGCAATATTGCGATGCATATACAATGCATCGCAATATTAGTTTTAAATTAATAAACTAATATTGCAACGCATTAATTTTGCGTCGCAATATTGCGATGCATATACAATGCATCGCAATATTAGTTTTAAATTAATAAACTAATATTGCGGCGCATTCATTATGTGTCGCAATATTGCAATGCAAATCTAATGCGTCGCTAATTTTCTGCCAAAATGTTTATTGGCGGCAACTTAGCGACATGATATGGCCGATCGGGTCAAAGAACACACGAGCCAATTCCTTGGCGATTGGGCTCAACACGGCCTACTCTGACTTCCGTGTCAGCCGCGGCCCATCTTGACCTCCGCATCGGCCACGGCCCACCTCGACCTTCGTGTCGGCCGCAGCCAGTCTAGGCCTTGGTCATAGTGTCGGCGTTGGCCACGGCCCATCTCGACCTCCGTATCGGCCACGGCCTACCTCGACCTCCATGTTGGCCGCAGCCAGTTTAGGCCTTGGTCACGATGTCGGCATCGGCCACAACCCATCTCGACCTCCCAGTCACGATCTATCTTGACCTCCGCATCGGCCACGGCCCACCTCGACCTCCGTGTCGGCCGCAACCAGTCTAGGCCTTGGTCACGGTATCGGCATCGGCCACGGCCCATCTCGACCTCACTGTCGGCCACAGCCCACCTCGACCTCCGTGTCAGCCGCAGCCAGTCTAGGCCTTGGTCACGGTGTCGATGTCGGCTTCGGTGTCAGCCCCGGCATCGGCTTCGGTGCCAGCCTCGGCATCGGTCTCGGCGTCGGCCTTCAGCGGCAACCATCCACGTTCAAGCTACGTAATCCACTTCCCTCGAGAATGGCGGACCACGTCACCACGAGCATGCCCGGCTATGCACGCAGTGGACGTGCTTCCTCCTGGCGCCGCTAACAACGGGCGTGGCCCCACGATCAGTCCCTTGACCCATACTTTGTGGCACGGTGAAGACCAGAAATTAACAACTATATGAAGGAGACTTGACCACGACGGACGAAGGGTAAGAGGGATTCTCTAACATGTATAAAAGGCCTCCAGCCCTTAAGGTAGGGGGCTCAAGCTCTATCCAATCATTACAACGATATCCATTCCTGTTCCCAAAAACACTAACTTGGGCGTCGGAGGGTCCCTGCCAGAGTCACTGGTCCGGGACTTTCCTTGCAGGTTCCCGAGCGAAGGAAGAATTCTCGCCGTTCCCTCAAAGGCCCGTAAGAATTTTTGCCCACCTGATGCTCATTAAAGGTGATTTGGCGGCAACAGATTGGCGCGCCAGGTAGGGGGGAGAGCGTGAGTAGCAAGGCGTATACGGGAGAAAGTGACCAAGCTCTCACTCCCTCCTTACCCGAAGAAGAGATGGTGGTGACTCGTGCTCAAGAAGCTTCCACCAGCCTGGCTGGGGGGCAGCCAGCGAGGGCCGAGCAGCCGGAGGCCCTCCCGCCAATTCATCCCTCACCACCATGCCAAGGTGATAGGGTCACCGCCCTCGCTCAGGAGGTGCGGTCCCTTGCTGCGGTGATTCGGGAACTCCAACAACAGTCGGTGGCCGCTCAACCTCTGCCGCCACCCCACTCCTTGGAAGAAGTTGCGGCGCAGCCTAGCCAACAATCCACCCGTGGAGGACAATCCCGACGGAAGGCTCATCGCCGTCGGGACGTTCCCACCAGAAGGAGATCTCCTGACAGTCCCTCTCCCCGGCGATCCCGGGACAAGCCCCTGGGGAAGGGTATAGCCCATCGACACCGCCCGTCCTTCCATTCCCTATCTACCTCATTAGGAGGGGAGTCCACAGGCGAGAGGATCCACCTCCGCGCAGAAAGGCGATGGGAGGAGCGCTACCGACATTTAAAGGAGCTCGACCAACGACTGACCGATCAGTTGAAGGAAAAATATGACAGTCGCCCCCCACTAATAAGGTGGATCATGGAAGAACCCGTCCCTTCCCGATTTCGCCTTCCTCAGCTTGATCCTTATGACGACACTACTGATCCCCTAGATCATTCGGAAAGCTATAAGGTGCACATGCAGGTCCAGGGAGCATCAGACACTTTTCTATGCATTGCTTTCCCAGCCACCCTACGAAAGGCTATGAGGGCTTGGTATTCCGTCTACCTCCTCGTAGTATCAGTTCATTCAGACAGCTGGAGAAAGCTTTTCTCGCTCACTTCGATGCAAGCCGATGGATCCCTCGGGTGGCAGACAACCTCTTTGCCATCCGACAGAAGAGTGGGGAGACTCTTCGGGACTTCGTCGCCCGCTTCAAGGAGGCGGCGATGGAGGTTTACCATCTTGATGACTCGGTGGCCACCTTGGCCTTGAAGCGTGGGCTTCGCCCTTCCCGCTTCGCGTATTCATTAGACAAGAAGCCCCCGAGCTCGTACGTTGAGTTGCTGAGTCGAGCTCAGAAATATATTCACGCTGATGAGGCCGACTCCTCTTGGCGGAAACTGAAGAAGGCCCCAGCAAAAAGCAAGTTCGATCAGAGTCTGGAGGGCCTCACACCAAGAAGCCCGAGCCACCTCGCTGGGCGGACAGTCGCCACGGAATTTCGCCCCCGTAGGTGAGCGTTACACCCCTCTGTTAGCCCCGATTTCCCACATTCTTATGAAATCGAGGGTGAGCCCTATCTCAAGCGCCCCGCGCCCTGAAGCCTGGAGTTCCTCGCAACAAGAACCTATATTATCGTTTCCATCGAGATCACGGCCATGACATAGAAGACTGCCGACAGCTGAAGAAGGCCATAGAGGAGCTCATCCAGCAAGGGCACCTAGGTCAGTTTGTCCGGAGAGGAAATCCAGTGGCACCAGCCCTTCGGCACCACCCACTTAGCAAGCCAATGTTGACAACACCCTGACTGGGAAAACTGTGGCAATGATCTCCTGGGGAGCGGGGGGCACCTCAAAAAGACATCGGGGGGGTGAGCAAGATAACATTGTAATTCCTTTCTCTAAAGAGATTTAGAGGGGGTAGATAACCCGAATGATGAAAGAGTCATTGTATCCATGACAATTGCTAAACATCCTGTAAAGAGAATATTTGTTGATAGTGGAAGCTCGGCCGATATTCTGACGTATGACGCATTTGTTTGTATGAACTTGCTTTTGGATTCTCTTCGGCCAGTGACGATGCCCCTCGTTGGCTTCACCGGAGATGCGGTGAAAGTTGAGGGAGAAATTGCTCTCTCCGTCACAGCTGGAACTTCACCCCACCATAGCGCGATCTTCATAAAGTTCCTGGTGGTGAGAGTTCCTCTTGCATATAATGCTATTCTCAGCCGGCCAGGTTTAAATCTGCTGGATGCCATTATCTCGACAAAGAGGTTGCTGTCATGTTCCCCACTCGTCACGGGATCGGGGAAATGCGGGGCAAAAGAAGCCCGGTGTCCCTCTGCTACCACATGACCCCTAGCCTTTAGTCCGCAATTCCCTCGCCGACTTCTGAATTGATGGATCCGAGAGAGGCCGAGAAGAGGGGGGAACCGATGGGACATCTGTTGACTTTTCCCTTAGGAGATGACCCAACGAGAACCATCCAGATCGGGGCCTCTCTCCCTTAGGAAGAAAGGAGTCGGCTCCTCGATTTCCTCCGAGCCAACACCGATATTTTTGCATGGGCACCGACCGACATGCCAGGTATACCATCCGAGGTAATTACTCATAAACTCAAATCAAATCTAATTGTAGGACGGTCCGGAAAAGAAGAGAAGCTTCGCCCCCGAGCGCCAGAAAGCTGTTGACGAGGAGGTCCGTAAACTAATCGCCGCCGGCCACATTCGAGAGGTCTATTATCCCGATTGGCTGGCCAATGTAGTGATGGTACGAAAAGCCAATGGAAGCTGGAGGATGTGTGTCGACTTCACTGATCTCAACAAAGCCTTCCCCAAGGACAGTTTCCCGCTCCCAGGATCGATCAGTTAGTGGACGCCACTTCCGGTCACGAGACTCTCAGCTTCATGGATGCATTCTCGGGATACAACAAGATCAGAATGGAACCTTCAGATGAAGAAGCCACCTCCTTCGTGACCGAAAAGGGGATCTACTGCTATAAGGTCATGCCCTTCGGGTTGAAAAATGCCGGGGCTATGTACCAAAGATTGATGAATAAGGTCTTCGAGGGTCAAATCGGGCGCAATATGGAAGTATATGTAGACGATATGATGACCAAAAGCATCCGAGCTGGCGACCATCTATCTGATCTAATGGAGACCTTTAGCAACCTTCGTCGGTTTCAGATGAGGCTGAATCCCCGAAAATGTGTCTTCGGAGTCGCAGTAGGCAAATTCCTAGGATTCATGGTGACACAACGAGGAATAGAGGTGAACCCGAACAAGATCCAAGCTATCCTAGATATGAGGCCGCCGGTGAATAAAAAGGAAATCCAGCGCCTGACCGAAAGACTAGTAGCTCTGAGCCGCTTCCTATCTAGATCGGCTGAGCGGAGCCTCCCCTTCTTCAAAACCTTGCGAAAAGTCAACACCTTCGAAGGACGGATGATTGCCAAAAGGCCTTTGAGGAGCTGAAGAATTTCCTATCGACTCCGCCGCTACTGTCGAAACCGATGAAGGGAGAAAACCTCTTTTTGTACCTAGCCACTTCTCAGGAGGCTGTCAGTTTGGTCCTCGTCCGGATAGACACTGAAGGATCGCAGAAGCCGGTATATTACACCAGCAAAGTGCTCCATGATGCGGAGACCAGGTACACCAAAACCGAAAAAATTATTTTCGCACTAATAGTGTCGGCTCAACGTCTCAGGCCTTATTTCCAAGCCCACTCAATCATAGTGCTGACGGATCAGCCCCTGAGGACAATCTTATCCTACCCTGATACCTTCGGTCGGCTGCAAAGTGGGCACTCAAGTTGGGAGAATTCGACCTAGCCTTTGAACCGAGGTCGAGTATGAAATCCCAAGTTTTGGCAGATTTCCTGGTTGAGTGACCGATGAGCAGATGCGAGGAAGGATGCGAGGAAGGATTGGATCCTTCATGTGGACGGCGTCAAACTCTCAAGGGAGCGGTACCGGGATCATTCTTGCCGGTCCCGACAGTGTAATGATTGAGTATGCCTTTCGTTTCCTCTTTCCCGCCACGAACAATCAAGCCGAGTACGAAGCCTTGTTGGCAGGGATGAGGTTCGCCAAAGAACTTAAAGTGGAGCGTCTCAGAGCATATACCGACTCCCAACTCATCTTGGGGCAAATCACGGGGGAGTATGAAGCTCGGGATCCTATCATGTCCCGATATTTGGACAAGGTCCAGTCGGAGTCCCTCCCTTTCGCCCATTTTAGTGTCAGCTATGTTCCCCGGGAAGAGAATGCTCGGGCCGACGCATTGTCCCGCCTAGCCACCTCGGCCGATGAAACTTTGGGGAGGACTTACGTAGAGCATTTGCTAGTCCCAAGCATCGAGGCGGCGGAGGAGGCCCTGCCAGTTGAACAGAAGCCTTCTTGGATGGATGCCTATGTCCAATATCTCCCGATGGTGTCCTCCCCAATGACCCTTCCAAGGCCAAACTCCTCAAGTGGCAAGCCTCCAAGTTCCTAATAATGGATGGACGCCTGTATCGGAGGTCCTTCTCGTATCCCCTCCTCAAGTGTGTCGGTCCCGCTGAGGCCGATTACATCCTCCACAAAATTCATGAAGGCACATGCGGGAACTGTTGGGGAATGCGGAATACCCCTAAGATCACTGCTATAGCGTATATGAGTAATACAAAAAAAACTTTTACCGTTCTAATATATGAGTACAAGATCATACCTTCAGATTTGAACTTTGGATCACTTTGATTCGATTGCTCGACCTCAACCTTTAGCCTTCCACCGTATTCCCAAAAATACCTTCTTTCTCTCACAAGATGGTGGGATCTCTTGGCCGTCCTAGGGTTTCTTGTTTTTCTTTCTCAAAAAAAAAAAAATTCTCCCTAGCAACCAACTGAGAGGGTATTTATAGGGCTACAACAGGGACCAATAGGCAAATATGAAAAGGACTTCCCACGTAATTAAATCTCCCAATCCTACCCCGGTCAGGATTCAATTACATAAATTACAATTCATTACACTAAAGAATTATAATTGTACTCCTAATCATATTCAAATTTATATTTTCAGACTTTAATATTAAATACTTATTATCTCCCCACGTTAAGATTACAGATATCCACCAATTAAATTTAATTACTAATAATATAATTTAATTGGCTATTATTATCCTTGAGACCTATCCACTTAACTTATTTGATGTATCGGATTCAAAATCCACTTGCAAGATTTGATACAATCAAAACTTATAAGCTTCCTCAAGGGGATATCATCAATCCATTTTATCAGGATGTGGTTTCCTTCAACTATTAATATTCACCATATATATAATGTTATTGCCCAACCACTGAGTTTATTGACTCATATAGAATCTCACTCTATATGTAATCAAAGCAATAATCACTACATACACGTGTCTAGAAATAGAATTCGGATTAAGAGCATAAGTAATCATAATATTCATGAGGTTTAAATTATTTTATAAAGTCAGTATAAAATAATTAACTCAACTGGGTCCTGTTCAATACACACAAAATGTACTAGCACAAATAGTTAGAATAAACCATTCCCCGTAGTCAAGACAGACCTACTAAAAATTTGTGCTATAGTTCTACTGATGGTGTGTCCAATTCCATCTAAAACTGGAACAATAAACTTGTATTCCAAAAGAACCGATGATCTAGTCTTCTGTGTGTAAGCCGTACTCTACACACTAGATCAAATACTCTTTGTAAATACTAGACACATGCACATATATAGTAAATGACATATATTGCTCAAAATGAATTCTCATTAAAATATAAAGACATAACATAAAGCATATCTTTTAGTCTATATCTCTATCAATCTCCCACTTAGACTCAAAGCAATGCTTGTACACATCTAATTCCCATGCCCTCTACATGTCTATCAAAAACTTTCGAAGTTAAAATCTTTGTAAAAGGGTCTGCCAGGTTGTCCTCAGATGTAACCTTGGTCACCAGCACGTCACCTCTTTGCATGATGTCACGTATCAGGTGATACTTACGCTCAATGTGTTTAGATTTCTTATGGGTCCTGGGTTCCTTCGAATTAGCAACTGCCCCACTATTATCACAATAAAGTGTAATAGTAATTGCACTGAAGGTATCACACTAAGATCCAAAAAAGTTTCTAAGCCAAACAGCCTCTTTTGCAGCCTCAGATGCAGCCACATACTCAGCTTCCATGGTAGAGTCAGCAACACAAGTTTGCTTCATACTCCTCCAACTAATGGCTCCACCACCCAAAGTGAACACATATCCCGAGGTTGATTTCCTAGATTCATTATCTGATTGGAAGTCCGAATCTGTATATCCTATAGGCATAAGACTATCTGCTTGGTAAACTAACATATAATCTTTAGTCCTTTTCAGGTACTTAATTATATGTTTTACTGCAATCCAATGTTTCGCCCAAGGTTAGACTGAAATCTGCTAACCATGCCTACGGCAAAATAGATATCAGGTCTAGTACATAGCATAGCATACATTAGGCTTCCTACTGCAGAAGCATAAGGAACTGCCTTCATACTTTCTATCTCTTCAGGTGTCTTAGGACACTGATCCTTAGATAGAGAAATTCCATGCCTGAAAGGAAGAAATCCTTTCTTGGAATTATGCATACCAAACCGGGTGAGAATTTTATCGATATAAGTGGCTTGAGATAAGCATATCATCCTTTGCTTGCGATCTCGCAAAAGCTTGATCCCTAGGATGTGACTTGCTTCTCCCAAGTCCTTCATATCAAATTGTCCAGATAACCATACCTTGACCGAAGATAACACTCCCATATCGTTTCCAATAAGTAAGATGTCATCCACATATAGCACCAGAAACACCAAAGTTTTTCCATCACGCTTCTTATACACACATGACTCATCAGGACTTTGATCAAAACCATAAGATTTAATAGCTTGATCAAAACGAGTATTCCAAGATCTAGATGCCTGCTTAAGTCCATAAATGGACCTCTTAAGCTTGCACACCAAGTGCTCCTGGCCTTTTACTATAAAACCGTCTGGTTGCATCATGTAAATGCACTCGTCAAGATTTCCATTAAGGAAAGCTGTCTTGACATCCATTTGCCAAACTTCGTAATCGAAATGAGCTGCAATGGATAAGAGAATCCGGATAGACTTAAGCATAGCTACTGGTAAAAAGGTTTCCTCATAGTCGATCCCTTCTTTCTGAGTAAAACCTTTTGCAACTAGCCTAGCCTTGAAGGTTTCCACCTTCCCGTCTGCTCCTCTCTTCTTCTTATAGATCCACTTGCATCCGATGGGTTTTACTCCTTCGGTGGTTCTACAAGATCCCAGACCTGATTAAAGTGCATAGACTCTATATCTGATTTCATAGCATTTTGCCAAAGAGTTGCATCTTTATCCTGTAATGCTTCATTGTAGCTACTGGGTTCAGTATCCAGTTCATCAGAGATTCTGTCATATGACTCTCCAAGGAACATATACCGTTCAGGTGGATTTACAACCCTCCCACTACGACGAGGCACAACCTGATTGTATGTGCTTGTAGTAATACGATCTGACTCTGATCTTGTGCTCCATCAACCTGCACTGGTTCTGAAACTGGTGCATAAATGGTATCCTTTTGTACCAGTTCAGGGTCAGTTCGTGTTACTATACTTCTCCACTACGAAGAGTTAATGGGAAGTTTGGGAACCCACTTTCTTGTGGTGTTTCTGCTTGTACTATTGGTATTAAAGGAGCCAGTCTAGTTTTATCGCCTCTCAACTCTTCTAGAGCAATTTTACTTCTGGGTTTATGGTCTATAATATAGTCCTCCTCTAAGAATCGGGCATTGGTGCTAACAATGACCTTCTGATCCTTAGGACAATAAAATAAACCACCTTTTGTTCCTTTAGGATATCCAACAAAGAAGCATACATCTGTCCTTGATTCCAACTTATCTGGTTTACCTTTTAGTACATGTGCTGGACAACCCCAAACCCGAACATGTCTTAGACTAGGCTTGCGCCCAGTCCACAGTTCTGTGGGTGTCTTAGGTACTGACTTAGATGGTACCAAGTTAAGAATATATGCAGCTGTCTCTAATGCATATCCCCAAAACGAAATAGGTAAGTCTGAATAACTCATCATAGATCTAACCATATCCATAAGAGTCCTATTCCTTCTTTCAGCTACACCATTCTGCTGTGGCGTACCAGGTGCAGATAACTGGGATTCAATCCCAGCATCTAATAAGTAATCTGTGAACTCCCCTAAGAGGTACTCGCCACCACGATCGGATCGTAGTGTCTTGATATTTTTACCATGACGGTTCTCCATTTCTGCCTTAAAAATTTTAAATTTTTCAAAGCATTCAGACTTACGGCATCAGATAAATATACCCATATCTTGAGTAATCATCAATAAAAGTGACAAAGTACTCAAAACCACCTCTAGCCTGGATGTTCATTGGGCCACACAAATCAGAGTGAACCAATTCTAATATCTCCTTAGCTCTATTGCCTTTGGCCGAGAATGGCCGCTTGGTCATTTTTCCTTCTAAGCAAGATTCACAGACCGGTAGTGCCTCTACTTCCAATGAACCTAATGGTCCATCTTGAACCAGTCTAGAAATCCGTCTTAGATTTATATGACCTAGGCGCAAGTGCCAAAGATAAGTTTGATTCATTTCAGAAGGATGTTTTCTCTTACATGGTCTATTATAGTTATTCACTTCATTTAGTTGCACAGTAGGAGAAACATGATTAATAATATAAAGACCATCCACCAATGTACCAGAACAGATAAATGTTTATTTTTCTTAATAACAACGGAGTCATTAAAATAAACTGAATATCCATCATCAACTAACTTAGAAACTGAAATTAAATTCCTTCTAATTGAAGGTACAAAAAAATAGGCCTTTAATATTAAAATCTATTTCTACTAAAAGAAAAGCTAAAATCTCCCACTGCAACTACTGACACTCTCGTGCCATCTCCCAGAAATATGTAAATCTCCCATCACTTAGCTGCCGGGTCTGCTGGAACCCCTGCAAAGAATTGCAAACATGATTAGTGGCTCCCGTATCTACACACCAGCCACTGGTAGATAACACCACTAAACAAGTTTCAACTACAAGTGAATGAGATATACCTCTAGCCTGTTCCTGGCAAGCCAAACTGGACACTGCTGCTTCCAGTGACCTGGCTGCTTGCAGACGAAGCACTTTCCCTTCTTTTTTATTTCCCCATTGGGCTGTGGGGCCTGATGCTGTTTCTTTTTCTGAACCTTTTTCTTCTTCTTAGCATGAGACTTCGAAGAAGAACCTTTTTCAGTAACCATAGCAACTGCAGGCTTCTTAATGAAACTCTCTGCTACCTGAAGTTCTTTAAGTAGCTCTGCCAGTGAAAAATTCATTTTGTTCATAGTATAATTTAGGCAGAACTGCTTAAAAGAATCAGGTAGGGACTGGAGAATGATATCAACTGGGTTTCCCCATCCATCTCCGCTCCAAGGATCTCCAGTTCATTCAGAAGACTAATCATCTTTAGAACATGATCCTGACAGGAGTTCCTTCAGCCATATTAGTGTTCATCAGTTTTTTCATCGCAGTCTGCCTAGCCGTACGACTCTGATCCCCAAACATTTCTTTGAGGTTGAACATCATGTCATAGACAGAGGGCATATATTGATGCTGATGTTGCAGAACATTTGACATAGATGCCAACATGTAACACCGCGCCATCTCATTAGCCTTAATCCACTTTGGTAAGCTTGGGACTCCTCATCTGAAGCCCCTTCACCGGGCTCTGCGGGACATACCTGAGTGAGCACATACTTGTACCCTTCTGCAGTTAACACTATATCCAGGTTTTTTTTCCAATCAATGTAATTAGGACCAGTCAATTTGTTTTCTTTGAGTATCACAGCAAGTGGATTGAAAGAAGACATTTTAATCCTGAGAATCATTCATACATCAAATAAGATATAATGAGCAATAAACTTTAAATTCAAAATTATAAGTAGGGCCCCTCAACCACTACATAATAAAAGAATTTGCCAGCAGCCTAGTACATTTTGAATAGTATGCCTCGATGGGAGGACGTCTACTACTCATCATTTATCTAGACAGATAAAACCTATTAATTTTACTATTTAGGTAAAAGGTAACATACCAAGTAAAATTAATTAGCTGGCTAAATTTGGTCATATAAATATTTGTAGTGACTCCGATGGGAGGATACTAATATTTATACATAAGTGTATACCATCACTCAATCCTAGATCCATTGTCCCATGGTGGATCCCTCAGATGGAGAGGTAATCCAACATAACAATTACTAGGGATTATTCTTGGTGAGCTGCCAATCAATTTCATCCTATGGGAAGGAAAGCACTAATGCCAACACGTGAAATCAACTACCTCACCAATAAACAAGTGATGGGACCATGGGATTTAAATGTGATTAATTCCCTCTCCCACTTAGTTATTTAAACAATATTTTGAGGGTTATAAAACTTGTGTTTGATTATCTTATAAATTCAAAATCCCATAGTAGTGATCGATATACATATATGCAACAAATAAAACTCTTAATTCCCTTAAATTTAAAAAATTTAAATTAAAATTGGGAATAAATTTTACTCTCTAGTTGCCCCTGTTCACATAGTCTTGGAATTTTGAATATATATCAAAACACAAACAGCAAGTGATTATCCAATTAACCATGTTCTCCTAGTTATAGACATAAGAACAAAAGGATAAACAATCAAGTATGCAACAAAACCAATATAAACAAGATAAATAAAATCCCTGTTATTATGGTCAAAATTCTTCACGCAGATGAAGATCCCCGTTGCACCATGATTGCTACTTTGCTCGACGATTTACCGCTTCGCATACGGGGGTCTGGGGGCTGGCCCCCATCGGGGTTTGGGGCAGCGCCCCAAAACCTAAACAAATCAGCTCCTTCCGATTCCTTCGCGCTTCGGATTTTCCTTCAGAATCCTGATCCTGCAACGGATTCTCCTTAGAATCCTATCTGCAACAGATTCTCCTTAGAATCCTATTATGTAACGGATTCTCCTTAGAATCCTATCTGCAACGGATTCTGCTCAGAATCCTATCATGCAACGGATTCTCCTTAGAATCCTATCCTGCTTTTTGCAGCAGGTCTTCTTCCTCCATCAGAGCCCACCAGATTACATAAATCCTATGCCTCCATGTAGGAGTTCACATGCTACGTATTTACAATCACAAAGCTCTCAAAAAACGGAGCAAACATGCTATGAAATATTACAATGATTCTACGCCTCCTTAAATCGGAGTATACAAAACAGATCTAAGTAATATTAAATCAAAACACATACATTCATATGACCATAATAACAGGATAGAAACCTTCAAAACAACGTTAGCAGCAAGCACGATCTATCTTACGCATGCATATACCGATTAATGGAGAACATGACCGTATTATTCATATACAGTATCAGCCGTGGCTCTGATACCACTGTTGGGGAACGCGGAATACCCCCAAGATCACGGCTATAGCGTATATGAGTAATACAAAAAACTTTTACCGTTCTAATCTATGAGTACAAGATCATACCTTCAGATTTAAACTTTGGATCACTTTGATTTGATTGCTCGACCTCAACTTTAGCCTTCCGCCGTATTCCCGAAAATACCTTCTTTCTCTCACAAGATGGTGGGATCTCTTGGCCGTCCTAGGGTTTCTTATTTTTCTTTCTAAAAAAAAAATGTTCTTCCTAGCAACCAACTGAGAGAGTATTTATAGGGCTACAACAGGGACCAATAGGCAAATATGAAAAGGACTTCCCACGTAATTAAATCTCCAATCCTACCCTAGGTCAGGATTCAATTACGTAAATTACAATTCATTCCACTAAAGAATTATAATTGTACTCCTAATCATATTCAAATTTATATTTTCGAGCCTTTAATATTAAATACTTATTATCTCCCCATGTTAAGATTACAGATATCCATCAATTAAATTTAATTACTGATAATATAATTTAATTAGCTTTTATTATCCTTGAGACCTATCCACTTAACTTATTTGATGTATCGGATTCAAAATCCACTTGCAAGATTTGATACAATCAAAACTTATAAGCTTCCTCAAGGGGATATCATCAATCCATTTTATCAGGACGTGGTTTCCTTCAACTATTAATATTCACCATATATATAATGTTATTGCCCAACCCACTGAGTTTATTGACTCATATAGAATCTCACTCTATTTGTAATCAAAGCAATAATCACTACATACACGTGTCTAGAAATAGAATTCGAATTAAGAGCATAAGTAATCATAATATTCATGAGGTTTAAATTATTTTATAAAGTCACTATAAAATAATTAACTCAACTGGGTCCTGTTCAATACACACAAAGTGTACTAGCACAATAGTTAGAATAAACCATTCCCCGTAGTCAAGACAGACCTACTAAAAATTTGTGCTATAGTTCTACTGATGGTGTGTCCAATTCCATCTAAAACTGTGAACAATAAACTTGTATTCCAAAAGAACCGATGATCTAGTCTTCTGTGTGTAAGCCGTACTCTACACACTAGATCAAATACTCTTTGTAAATACTAGACACATGCACATATATAGTAAATGACATACATTGCTCAAAATGAAATCTCATTAAAATATAAAGACATAACATAAAGCATATCTTTTAGTCTATATCTCTATCAGGAACCATTTGGGGGGCAGAGCCCTAGCATATAAGGCCCTCCGTCAAGGCTATTATTGGCTGACCATGCGGGAAGACGCGGCCGAATTGGTGCAAAAATGCGACAGCTGCCAATGTCACGCCAACATCCAGCGGCACCCACTTCTCACTTGAATCCCATCTCTGCTCCATGGCCCTTCGCCCAATGGGGGATGGACATTTTGGGACCATTTCCTCCAGCCTCCGATCAACGGAGATTTTTGCTAGTCGCTATCGACCACTTCACCAAATGGGTGGAGGCCGAAGTCTAGCCAAAATAACCGAAGCTAGAGTGAGAGCTTTCTTTTGGAAGTCCATAATCTGCCGTTTTGGACTTCCCAAACTCATCACAGATAACGGCATACAGTTTGATAACGCCCCCTTCAGAGAATTTTGTAATGAATTAGGAATCACTCAGAGATTCACCTCCGTCAGACACCCACAGACCAATGGAGCGGCTGAAGCAATTAATCGTACAATTCTTCAAGGGCTTCGGACATGGCTTGACGAATTTAAAGGAAGGTGGGTGGAGGAGCTTCCCCAGGTCCTGTGGGCCTATCATACGACCCCGAGAAATCCCACCGGCGAAACCTCGTTCAGTCTGGTTTTCAGATCCGAGGCCGTCATTCCTGTGGAAATCGGGGTCCCCAGTCCTCGAGTGGAAGCCTACAATGAAGAAGACAACTCGGCCCAACTGAGGGCCAATTTGGATCTCATCGAGGAGACGCGCGACCGAGCACGGATCAAGATGGCCGCTTATCGACAAAGGGCGGCAAAGTATTACAACGCCCATGTTAGACCTCGGATGTTCCATCCGGGGATCTGGTCCTCGGAGGGCTGAGATTTTGAGGCCAACGGAGGGAGGGAAGTTATCACCTAATTGGTAGGGGCCCTACCGGGTTGCAGAGGCCCTTCCCCGAGGAGCTTACCGACTCGAGGAACTCAGCGGGAGGCCACTCCCATGAACTTGGAATTCCACAACCTTCACCGGTACTACAAGTGACGTGCTCAACTGAATGGTTGTAGGTTCGGATACTCCACTTCTTCAAATTATTTAAATGAAAATGCACTTCTCACGCATCATTTCGCATTACCTCTTTGTCCTACGATCATGTCATTAAAGCCCGACTCCCGCATCGGCACAAAAGCCCGACTCCCGTGTCGGCACAAAAGCCCGACTACCGTGTCGGCACAAAAGCCCGACTCTCGCATCGGCACAAAGCCCGACTCTTGCGTCGGCACAAAAGCCCGACTACCGTGTCGGCACAAAAGCCCGACTATTGTGTCAGCACAATGCCCGACTCTTGCGTTGGCACCAAAGCCCGACTCCCGTGTCGGCACCAAAGCCCGACTACCACGTCGGCACCAAAACCCTACTCCCGCGTCGACACAAAAGCCCGACTACCGCGTTAGCACTAAAGCCCGACTACCGCGTCGGCACAAAAGCTCAACTCCCGTCGACACCAAAGCCCGACTCCTGCACCTGCAAAGAACCCAAATTCCGGTATTACACCCTGAACCCAACCACGACACCTTCAATCACCCCTGGACACCCTGGGCCCGTTGTGACGCCCCCAGATCACCGCTCTTTGGGGTCAAGAGGGTCCCTGGCACGAATCGGATCACTCCCACGGTATCGCTCCAAATGCCTATCGACGGAACGGCGCATGAAACATGCTGGCGAGACCACATCATAGGGTCTCTCAATAAAACAATGCCAAAAGATTGGAATCACAAGGCCGTTTAGCTCGTCAGCAGCCTGACATCGATGGTCAAGAATCAACGCATACTGATCCCAGAGCGTCCCTACTTAGACTATAAGAGGCCTCGTTCTGGCCGGGCTGGTGTGATTCCATGCAAATCCTACGAACGCAATAGACCACGATGAGCTAGTGGCTTGGCAAGCTAGGCATCGATAGCGTAAAAAGAAGAGTAGGGGGGTCGACAATTCTAACACAAAAGTCAAAGGGTGTTCTCTTTTCATGGATCAGCTAAACTTTTACAAAATGCCGACCATAGTCGGACTTGGATACATTGTAAAAAAAAAGAAAGATCCAAAACCACAGGCGGGGCTTCAGTCCTTCGCTGGAGCGGTGTCGGTTAGGGGGGTGGTATCATCGACCGAAGCGGAACCCTGGTGGACATCTTCACCCTCGAGGTCTCCTTCTTCGGGTTCTAAATCTTAAGGCCTTCGACACCAAAGACCTTCATTGCCTTATCTTGGCAGCAATGAAAACCCTGAAGATAGGCGTCGGCTCCCGCTTCGGCCACCTCCTCAATGAAGATCGAGGAATTCCTGTAGTTCTCCACGGCTTCTTCCCCGCCTCGGCCACCTCATTGGCAAAGACTGGAGAGTTCTGGTAGTTTTCCACGGCTTTCCCCGCCACCTCAGCCATGTTCTCCACAGCGGCCCAAGCCATCGTTTCGGCCTCGGCTGCCCTCTTATCGGCGGCTTTCACTGCCTCCGCAGCCTCAGCAGTTTTGATGTCAGCCAGGCAGGCCACTTCCTCGGCGATTTCCGTTTTCTCCTCGGAGGATCTCAGCTCGGATTTCGTCACTTCGAACTGGGTCTTGACGTCGGCCAATTCCGCCTCGGCGGCCATCAACTTCCCCTCGGTGGTGAGAGTGCACTCGAGGGCCTTGTGCATCTGTTGTTGCGCTGCTGTCGTTTTAGCCTGCGCTTGGGACCGGACTATTTCGAGCCTCTCCGCTTCTCCAGCCTGAGTCAGCTTGAGAGCGTCTTCAGCTTTCGTAGCTCGATCTCGGTACTCAAAGGCTTCTCATCGGTAGCGATCGAATCGACGCTCCTCGCTGGCGATAAGGGCTTGGGTATGGTTGAAGATGTTTACCATCTACACATCCAGGCCAATGTCAGTTACCTAAAGTAGGTACATGGAAAACGAATAGGATTAGAAGGTAAACGGCTGCTTACCCGGAGCATGGCCGTCTGACCATCTTTGAAGTGGATTCGGGAGTTGGTCCGGATTATCTCCTCCCGAATCGCAGGAGTTGATGCCGCTGACAGCAACTTCTCGACGAGGTGGGAGTGGTTCATAAGAGACGGCCATGAGGAAACCGGTCCCAACCTGTCCCCTATGGGCTCGGATGCGGCGTTGCGGGCCTCGTAGCCAACGACGGCCTTCTACCTCTTATCAACCGATGCCTCTCTACTGGCCTAAGGATCATCCCTCGAGGCCAGCCCGGTAGTCGATGGATCCGGGCGCTCGATCGACTGGCTGGCATGAGCCCTTGACTCCTCGGGCAGTGTACCCACAGTCTGGTCAGCAGACTCCGAGGGGCAGCGGTGCGGGTGATCACCGTGGCGGCAGCGGAGTAGGCGACCGTCGTGGAGGCCGTGGCGATGATTGCACAGGAGATCGACAAGGAGGGGGCGATGGAGTAGGAAGCTTGGGGACGTCCCGGGGGGCAGGTGGCGATTGGGATCGAGGCCTTTTTCTCGACCCCTCGGCTCCATCATTTTGCCCTCTTCTCTTCTTAATGGCGGCTTTGTGAAAGGCCCCGGCCGGGATGTTGATCTTCATAGCTGCACGAAAACGAATGTGCTATAAAAAAAAAGAAGAAAAGAAAAGAGAGAAGGATCGAAAGGAAAATGTCATCTTTAAAGAGGCCCTCACCGTCATCAGGGCGATGCCAGCGTGTCGGAGGTTGTCCTCCGACAAAATCTCTCGGTATGATGGTAGTTCAGTTGCCAGGAGAAGATTGAAGGCTTCTTGATCTCTCGGTACTACCGAGATATTCTTGTTAGCCTCAGTATTGGGTGTACCCCATTCCCTCCTTATCCCCTCCACTTCGGCGAAGAAGAACCAGGATTTCCATCCCTTTATGGACGAAGGGAGACCTAACCTAAGGGCCCTACCCCCGGGGGGCAAATAGCACCAGCCGGATTGAGCCCGAATGGTATACAGGCTGCGAAAGAGGGAAACGTTACTCGGGAGACCTTGGAGGTGAGTCAACACCAAGAAGGCACAAATGGCCCTGATGGAATTGGGGACTAGTTGAGCTGGGACCAACTCGTATCTATCGAGGAGATTGATGATGAAAGGGTGAAGAGGAAGACGAAGATTGGCCTTAAAAAATTCCTCATAAAGGGCTATCCCCCGAGGGGGAGAGGTTACCCTGTCGTTGGGGCCCGGTGCGATCAGTTGCACCACTCTGGGTATGTTATAGGATGCCCTAAAGGTCGCAAGGTCAACGGAAGTGACAGTGGAGGCGGTCCCCTCAGGGGAACCGATGCTCGCCCCGGAAGACGGAGCTGCCCTAGGAGGTGGGGTTACAGCTGCTGACGGATTCTAACAGCCGGTTCCTTGGCCATGGCCCTAGGGGTCGGAGAGGTATGGTTTGTGGAGGACCGAGAGGACGAATGAGAAGAAGACAACTGTGAAGGCATGGGGAACTAACTTGGACAGAGGAAGGAGTTGGAGGAGCTCTCAAGCTGGAAGGGGAAGAGGTTCTGCACGGTAGGTGAAATCGAAGCTAGGGCACGACCTTGCTTATAAAATTTTTATCAATCTTCAAAATCATCCCGCCCGATGCGCCTGCCACGCGGATGCTATCCATTGAAGAGGACTCTGCGACGACGCTCCGGGCACGCGATAGATGGGACCCCCGACCAATCAGAATGTATCGATGCCAGTAATTTGACGGCTTAATGATGATCGCCGATATCTTGGGGATCCCAGACTGCTCCCTGACCTCGAGGCGAATCTGACAGTTAGGATGCGCAGATGACGATGCCCCTTTCACTTGGATGGTGACACCAGCTCAGGGACGGGGGGCATCTGATATGGCCGATCGGGTCAAAGAACACGCGAGCCAATTCCTTGGCGATTGGGCTCAACACGGCCTACTCGACTTCCGTGTCGGCCGCGGCCATCTCGACCTCGCATCGGTCACGGCCCATCTCAACCTTCGCGTCGGCCAAGGATCACCTCGACCTCCGTGTCGTCCGCAGCCAGTCTAGGCCTTGGTCATGGTGTCGGCGTTGGCCACAGCCCATCTCGACCTCCGTGTCAGCCACGGCCCACCTCGACCTCCGTGTCGGCCACAGCCAGTCTAGGCCTTGGTCATGGTGTCATGTCAGTCATGGCCCATCTCGACCTCCGTGTCGGTCACGGCCTATCTCGACCTCCGCATCGGCCACGGCCCACCTCGACCTCCGTGTCGGCCGCAGCCAGTCTAGGCCTTGGTCACGGTATCGGTATCGACCACGGACCACCTCGACCTCCGTGTTGGCCGCAGCCAGTCTAGCCTTGGTCATGGTGTCGGCATCGGCTTCGGTGTCAGCATCGGCTTCGGTCAGCGGTGTCGGCTTCGGTGCCAGCCTCGGCATCGGTCTCGGTGTCGGCCTCCGCAGCAACCATCCACGTTCAAGCTACGTGGTCCACTTTCCTCGAGAATGGCGGACCACGTCACCACAAGCACGCCCGGCTACGCGCGCGGTGGACGTGCTTCCTCCTAGCGCCGCTAGCAATGGGTGTGGCCCCACGATCAGTCCCATGACCCGTACTTTGTGGCACGTTGAAGACCAGAAATTAATGACCGTCTGAAGGAGACTTGACCACGACGGACGAAGGGTAAGAGGGATTCTCTAACAGGTATAAAAGGCCTCCAGCCCATAAGGTAGGGGGCTCAAGCTCTATCCAATCATTACAATGATATCCATTCCTGTTCCCCAAAACACTAACTTGGGCGTCGGAGGGTCCCCGCCGGAGTCACCGGTCCGGGACTTTCCTTGCAGGTTCCCGAGCGAAGGAAGAATTCTCGCCGTCCCTCAAAGGCCCGCAAGAATTTCTGCCCACCTGACGCTCATTAAAGGTGATTTGGCGGCAACACGACGTAATCAGCGATGCATAATCTGCGTCGCTGATTAGCGATGGATTAGCGATGCAATTATGGGTCGCTAATCCTAATTCATAAACCCCCCCTCTTCTTCCTCCTCACGAGCCCGAACCCCTCCCAATCGGCGTCTCCTTTCTCCTCCTCCCTCTTCCCCACCTCCGGCGGCTCTCCGACACCCGACGACCTCGCCGACGAAGCCTATTTTCTGGTACCCCTCCCTCCCTCCCCCCCCACCCCTTCCAGTTCCGGCCACGCAGTGGCTGGCAATGCGTTGGCCTGGCCACTGTGGTCAGGCCACCGTAAAAAAAATTGGTATCAGAGGGGGTTTTTTCCCACCCCCCAATCCCTCCTGTTCTGGCCACGGCGACGGTCGTGGTCGTCGTTGTCGGCCACGGCCATGGCCGGCAATGCGGTGGCCTAGTCACGGTGGCCAGGCCACCGTTAAAAAAAATTACTGGGGGGGGGGGGTATTTTTCCCACCGCTTCCCCCCCACTCCCTCCTGTTCGGCCACAGCAACTGGCCATGGTGGCTGGGCCACCGTTAAAAAAAATGACGGGGGGTTCCCCACCACCTATCGTGCACGGCCACGGCCGTGGCCGTCATCTCCGGCCATGGCCGTGGCCGTAGCTAACAACCACGGTCGTGGCTGGCCACGGTGGCCAGGCCATCGGTTAAAAAAATATATTATAAAAAAATATTTTAATATTACAACATTTATTAGAAAATACAAATTGTTTTATAAAATGATATTTTTAAAACAAAATATGTTTATTATAAATAATAAAATTTATTATAAAATAAAAAAATTTATAATAAAAATTGCATATCTAATTTTTTAATAATACAAAAAATTTATTATAAATAATATTTTATAATATTACAAAATATATTGCATAACTAATTTTTCAACCAGAAATTAATTAATTAATATTATAAAAAAATTTCTTAGTAAGTTGTTTTGATATTATAATTTAATAATTTATTCGATCATTTATTTTATAAAAAGGGGTTTTTTTCCAACCCCTCCCATGAAAAAATAATAATAATAATAAATATAAAGGGGTTCCCCCCCTTTCTTGTCGGCCATGGCAGTGTCCGTCTTCGCCGCGCACGGCCTTGGCCGGGTGGCTGCCGTCCACGGCTTGGCCACAGTGGCGGCCGTCCGCGGCTTGGCCACGGTGGCCGATCCATGGGCAGGATAAAAAAAAAATTTCGAACCTCATAAAGTCCATTCGGCTATTTTTAATTAATACAAAAAATTTATTATAAATTAATATTTTATAATATTACAAAATATTTTGCATAACTAATTTTACTGATTAAATTAATTAATTAATATTATAAAAATATTACTACTAAGTTATTTTGATATATTCTTAATAATTTATTGGATCATATTATTATATCACTTAAATTTAGAGAACCTCTATAGTAATATCATTGTATATAATAATAATATATTACAATAAAATTAGAATACACTATAGTATATAAATATTTTATAAAAATTATATTATGTGATATTATAATATTAGATTATAATGATTTTATAATATCATTATATTGAACTATTTTGTGTTTGATGAAATTTTAAAATAATATAGGGTTCTAATTTTGTTGTAATTATATTGTGATATTATAATGATTTTATAATATTATATTATTGTAATAATATGAAGGTTCTAATTTTAAAATAATGGGTGGGCGGGCATGGTGCTCCCGGCCACGTGGCCATGCCGCCCGGCCACGTCAAATTCTAACATGGTGGTCATTCCATTGGACATACAAATGCATAACCATGGTTCATAGAGCATAGTTCTGGCATGTCATTTATTGTACTTAAAGCATAGATCGTAGGGATCGCTGGCTGCAGCATGAAAGCTTCACGAGTGATTTGAGTCATTTTATAACCGGTGCATTTTTGCACCGGTTTGACAGTCAAGGGGTGGGTTCCAAAGATATTGCAGGGAAGGTGTTAAAGGGGAAAACACCATTTGAAATAGCATTTCCTGGTGCCATTTCATCTCCTGGAGCTCGGCCAAGTCAGCCAAGGAGCTGACATGGAAAGCCATGAAATCGCCACATGGTATGGCGATTTCACAATAAGTGAAATCGCCACACGGGGTGGCGATTTCACTATTCTGAAATCGCCACACCATATGGCGATTTCATATCAAGTGAAATCGCCACATGGTGTGGCGATTCACTTATTGTGAAATCGCCACACCATGTAGCGTTTTTCTCAGGGTTTTTAACCCCAGCTGCCCAATTCTCTTCTCTTCTTCTTCTTCCTCCTTCTCCAGGCCTTCGTCTGTTTCCATCTCCTACTCGGTGGCAACCATTCCTCCTCTTTCCCGGCAAGCTCCCACTTCTTCCTCCTCTTACCTCTAATCGCCCTCGCCTTTCCGGTCGTTAACTGCAGTGAGTATTTAAAATATTTTTTGATAACCACAAATACCATGCCCTAAATATCTTTGCATCATATTCATTTATTCGTTTAATGTGCTAGGCTATTAAAGTAAATGCAACTAGTTATTCAGATGCTGATTTTATTGATCATATAGATGATTAAATAACAATATTTGGACATTTAAAGTTTTCCTTTTGATGGCACCGTCATATCTTAGTTTGGCAAGAAATAGATTACATTTATAGGCGTATACACAAGAGGCTTGATAAATTTATTATCACCATTTTTTTCAGATGGAAACTGTACGTGTTCTGCTATATTATGATGGATCAATTGAACATGGCGGCCAAGAAGGGATACATTATAATCAACCTCCACGTAAATGTTTGAAATTGAGCATGGGAACACGCTTTGCTGAGTTAGTTGATCAAGTACATACAGTTCTAACAATTCCAGTACAGAGATATATCATCAGATTGATGTGGAGATCTCCGATATTGAATCAAAAATATGTGCTTCTTCCAATTGAGGACGATGACGATGTGGAGCACATGTTGACATTTCCCTCAAAGTATCCTGAATATCGGTGTATTGAAGTCTATGTTTTAAGGGATGATGTTGCAGAGCCATATAGTGTTGGTCATATAGAGAATGTTTATAACAGTTCTCCTATAGCCCAGCAGCAGGAACAGGTTAGGACTCCTGTGGATTTTCCAATGATTGAGGAATTTATGCCAGTAGTGCAGAGTGATGATGTGGTAAACAATCAGTATAATATTGATAGTCGGGGAATGGAGTCAGACGAGAGTGCAGATGATGACTATTGGCCTGAACATGATAACTCAGATGAAGAGTCAAATGAAGATGAAGAGTCATATGAAGATGATATAGTTCATGAGACTGGCTTTAGTTCCATTCCTACATATAGTCATCCAGAATATATTCCAACTCAGGTACATGAGTTGAATTTGCATGATAGTGGATGTGTTAGTACTCCGAGAGAGTTACCCTTCAACTCTCAATTTTGGGATCCATCAATTACTGAGTTTGCTAAAGGATTATTATTTAATACTAAAGATGAACTAAAGAGAGCATGTGACATGTATCACATCAAGAAGCATCGCACATATAATGTGGTGGAGTCGAAAAAACTATTCTGGTCTGTGAGATGTGCCTCTTCAAGTACTACCCAACGATGTCCGTGGAGGTTGCGTGCTACCAAGTTGAAGAAGCATGGATTTTTGAGATCACAAGGTATGAAGGGCTGCACTCTTGTTTATTCAGTAATTTAACTCGGAATAACAAACATTACTTCTTGAGTTATTAGCTATGCTGTTCGACACATTGTGGAGAAAGATCCAAATGTGAATATTGAAGCTATTATAGCAACCATTGCAAAACAATTTCACTATACAGTGTCATATTCGAAAGCATGGCGTGGAAAGCAGAGGGCATTGATTGATATATTTGGTGAATGGGAACCATCATATGCAAAGCTTCCTAGATACATGCTTGCACTGCAGAATGCTAACCCTGGAACAGTTGTATGTTGGGATTTCTACAGTGAAGCAAGTTCTTCTGAATGTGTCCTGAATTATGTATTCTGGGCATTTCAACCATCTGTGAGGGGTTTCGGTATTGTCGCCCGGTGATTTCTATTGATGGAACACATTTTATGGAAAGTACCGAGGGAAGATGCTGATTGCGACAGGCACTGATGCTGATAATAGGATATTTCCACTGGCCTATGCAATTGTTGATGAAGAGTGTACAACTAGCTGGAGCTAGTTTTTGCTAAGGCTTAGGAGACATGTTGTGAAAGATAGAAATGACATTTGTCTTATATCTGATCGACATCCAGGTATACTGAGTGCCATAGCTGATAATCTAATTGGATGGGCTCCACCAAGAGCTTATCATCGATATTGTTTGAGACATGTTTGCAGTAATTTTAACTCGAGATTCTCAAATGTTCAGTTGAAAAGAGCAGTCTGGAAAGCAGGGAGCGAACATCAGCTTCAGAAGTTTAACTTTCTAATGGAAAGGATTAAAACAATCAATGCAGAAGCTTGGTCTTGGCTATCGGAGTTAGAGTCGGAGAAGTGGACATTGGTACATGATGGGGGCTTTCACTATGGAACATTGACAACCAATCTCTCGGAGGTTTTTAATTGCGTGTTGAGGGGAGCTAGAAATGTACCAATTACTGCATGTGTACAGATGATATTTCGTCGTCTTGTTAAATACTTCAACACCAAACGCGCAGAAGCCTTAAGGTATGTACAAGAGAACCCTAACAACCTTTTCACTCTTCAGATTTCGATTAAGGTTGCTGAAGGTCAGGCCAAAGCTAATGAGCATAGAGTAACTAGATACAACATGCAAAGAGCTACTTATGAGATCGTGACTAGGAGGTTCAGTGAAGCTCTCAGGGGTGGAGGCAACATTCAGACTGTTTCTCTTAGTGACCGTAATTGTTCATATGGGAAGTGGACAATATATAAATATCCATGTACACATGTGTTAGCAGTGTGCCAGGAGATTGGCATGGACTCAACGGCTTTTGTTGATGAAGTATATAGTATTCGCTCCTACATTACTGCCTGGGGTGGGGAGTTCAATCCGGTTCCACATGAAGACTACTGGTTGCAAACACCGATCACGTGCTTACCTGATCGGGATCGTCTTAGGCCGAAGAAAAGAGGAAAGCCAAAGTCAACTCGGATCCACAACGAGATGGACGAGGTTCAACCTAGAAGAACGACTCGATGTTCTATTTGCAAGCAACGGGTCATTCAAGATGCCGTTGTCATAATGTAACCGGTGGTCCTTCAGGATCGTAAATTTATGTACTCTTTAAGTAAAACGGTCATTCTTGTGCCTATTATGTACTTCTCTCCGGAACAAGACTATATATTGCTGCATTAATGACGTAAATGTGCCTATGATCGAACATTTATGGATGCATTTTCTTTTTGTAATGATTAGCATTTGATGATGTGAGTTTCTATTGAGTTTTGGTCTATTTTCGATTGAGTTTCAGTAACATTTCGATTGAGTTTCGGTCGAGTTTCGATTGAGTTTCGGTTGAGTTTCGGTCGAGTTTCGATTGAGTTTCGGTCGAGTTTCGATTTTCGATTGATATTTTCTATTTCGCATTTGGCACTCAGGGAAATGCACAAAAAATTTCAGACTGAAATGTATTTCCATGGGGGGAGGGTTGGGGTGAGTCTGCTGAAATTTAAGTGCCCCAAAGGATGTGCCCTCGGTCTGGTACTGTGAGAAAATCGCCACTTGGATTGGCGATTTCAGGGCTGAAATCGCCACTCCAAGTGGCGATTTCTTCCTCCTTCCTCCAAGAAGATGAAATCGCCAAATGAAGTGGCAATTTCTTTACTGAAATCGCCACTTTATTTGGCGATTTCTCAATTTAGGCAGCTGGATGGAAGAGGCATCTGAAATCGCCACTTGAAGTGGCGATTTCAAGGCCATCTGAAATCGCCATTTGGAGTGGCGATTTCAAGGTTGAAAATCGCCACTCTAAGTGGCGATTTTCTCAGACTCCCTAAAACCGTGAGCATCATTCAAGGAAAAATTCTCCTTCCCTGATAGCTATTCATGATGCAAATATAACAACAACTAATAGAATGAATCTAATGTCATTCTGTAGGCAAGAAAGTCCATTAACATCATCAGACATAGCTGGGTTAATAGAGATTGCGATTCATCATCCAACTAAAGAACAACAAACTAATATCACATCCATACTATAATAAATTCCAATAGGGGAAAGGGAATTTTGAATTAGAGCAAATTAAAAATAAACCAACTGACTTACATTATGCTGAAAATGGAAAAAACAAATAAGTCGACCGAAACTCGACCGAAACTCAACCGAAACTCGAGCGAACTCGACCGAAACTTGATCGAAACTGGACCAAAACTTAACCAAAACTCAACCGAAACTCAATCGAAACTCGACTGAAACTCGATCGATACTCGACCGAAACTCGATCGAAAGTTGACTGAAACTCCACCGAAACTCGATCGAAAGTCGACCCAACTCGACCTAAAGTAAATGCCGTTCATGACAAAAAGATAATACATTTAAACAACACATTCTTATAAAAATTAAAATTTCCAAATACATTTCAAAATAGAATTTTTACATCAGTTGGTTAAAGTACAAAAATCTATTAAACCTAGGTTCCACATCCTTGTCGAGGAGGTCGGTGAATGCATCCAGTCTGTCGCCTATATGTCGCCAATGGTATGGGATCCTCATCAATCACCTGAGATACCCCTCCTGCGTGGGTATCAAGGTAGGATGGAAAACATCATGCATAGCAGCGTCCAAATGTGACTGGGAGACATCAGCATCCTCACAGATCTCGGCAATGTCCGCATCAATAATGTCATCAATGCGACAGGCAGACGTACCCTCCCCGGCGTCCCTCCTCTGCGAATACTCGTGTGGTAATGGGGACCGCATGAAGAAGGCGATGGGGTATAGTGAAATGTCTCCATCATCTGATCAACATCGGCTCGTATGGACTCCGGGACCTCTGGGTACAGTGTTGAAGGAGCTGTGCTCTGAACATGCCGATGCCCGACCACTGACAATGTACCATGAGCGATTGCCGTCGCGCTTCTCAAAATCTTTAGCCGCTCATCGTCCACTGGGGCGGCTACAGCCCGCTCGAGCTCAATAGTCAGTTATTGAAACCTCTCATGCTGTATATAATATGACAACAAAAATTTATATGAAAGCTTATGAAGTTGAAAGAAAAAGAGACCCAAACAAATTTATAAATAGTACCAAAAACTCAAATGAAGTGCCTTCCCCTTCGTAGCCCCTTGTACTGTACTCAGAACGGCCTACACATATTCGAGTGATGCTCCTAAACCAAGCCATATAATCGGGTGTGCATGGGAATCCTGCTACTATAGGCTCTCCCATAATCAGATGCTGACGCCGTGCATTCCATGTTTTAATATAAGTCCCGTGCACGGCGTCCCATGCAACATTTGACCTCCCTCGTCTATCAATCTGATGAAGATGCAGCGAAGTATCGCATGGACATGGAATCGACTGCCGACATCCAAATTGACGAAGCACCCGGTTCGGCAAATGCCACTCAACTACATCAAAACATATCAGCGGGATCCGTGCCATCCAAATATCCGAACTTACCAAGCAGCTTGGAGGTAAAATAGAGATAACTGCTGCTGAGTAAGGACCATAAGAATTGCATAGAAAATATATAATTAAACCTTAACAAACATAATGAATCGATCTAATTGAATTCCATATTGCAAAATGACATACCCGTTGCTCACTATCATCCAACACATTCAACTGGTCCCTATAAACACGTAGTGTATGGGTTGAAATATTTTTCATGTTATTCTAACGTGCCATCTAAACCCCCACGGTGCACCTAAGTGCCAATCATCATCAGCATCCGAAGTCTCGCCTCCGGAATCTCGAGTCTCGTGGGATGGAAAATAGGAAATCATTCCCATGCCCAAATCTGCATGTTTGGATAATTCAAATTGTTAATTAACAATAAAAATTACCTCGATATCAAACATAAGAATAAAGTGTTTACCTGTAGCAATGGAAGATATCCTCCGATATCAGACTGAGTAGGGCTCGTAGCATGACACAGTGCTCTATATAAACCAGCCAGCATTGCCGAACCCCAGCTAAGAGTGGCAAATGCCTCCAAGTCTTCCAGAAATGGCACATACATCAACTTAACTAAATTACCAGAGGTATCTGGAAGAATAACTCCACCAATGATTCGAAGAAGTTGTCCCCTCACGAACTGCTGGACAACCTCATCATCCACATCTTCGTCCAAGTGAAGGTCGCGATAAAATTGATCGAAGAATGCCAATCAAAAACGACCTTTTGGAAATGCTTCGACAGGAGGCTCGACACCAAATAGCCTCCCAAATATAGCCTGCCACTCCGGAATAGTATGGCGCGAATCTAACCCAGTTACAGCAGAACCATCAATCCGAAGGCTACTCAAAATACTCACATCCTGTAGTGTAATGGTCGCCTCACCAAAAGGTAGATGGAATGTGTGGGTCTCTTGACGCCATCTCTCTACTAGTGCAGAAATAAGGCCAACATCTAGTCGAATCTGGCCAATCCTATATATGCCAAACATGCCGACATGATCTAGATAATACTGTACTCATGGGTGCGACATTCCCGGTGTCTCTCTCCATATACGTGCGTCATGACGACGACATCTAAGAACCGGTAACTCCTGACATAAAATAAATTAAATGATACATCCGCATTAACATAAACAAATGTAAATTATTTAAGGACTGTCGATCAATAATACATACCTCGCCCTGAAATATATTGGTTGATCTATGCATCTCTTGCAAAGTAAGAACAGTAGGATCACGAGGCCCTGAATCTAAGACATTATGAGCCACATAACAAGTTAAAAGAATTATTAGCTGACGGTATATCTCATTGCATCAATGTGTTTATAAAACACTTCAACATTAATACCCTTGTGCACCCCTATAAATGTAATTTAATTAGCAGAAGGCAAACAACTTAACATCTATAATCTAAATATCATAATTAGATACTATAGTACAAGCAAGATAAATATAATCTAATTTCTTGTAAAACCAACAAATGATCAAACTTGGAATCTCCTTATCAAACTTTAAAACAGATATGAAAGAAAGATTTATGCTATGTGAAAATATTAATAAGCCCATGCAATATGTTCATTTCATTCTTTTAATTTGTAAATCCACGGCCGGCACCCTAGCATGACAGTGAAGATCCACGGCCGGCACCCTAGCATGACAGTCATGGGCCATTTGCATGGATCAAGGCAAAACAGATCGGGGCCATTTGGATCATTCGTGCCACACAGATTATACAAAAAAAAAAAACTTACTTGTAATCTATCGGGAGGCGATGGCAGCGAGAGAGAAGAGGAGGAAGAAGGGGGATGATGCAATAAAGCTCCGCTTGCCGCCGACCAGGCTTCGGACGATCGATTGGAACGCCGGGGAAACAATGCTTGGGAACGCCCGATATAATGAAGTCGATTGGAACGGGTTCAAAGCGTGGAGAGGATGAAAATTTATTTCGTCGAGCATTGGCACCGATCGGCCTCTGCTTTGTAGTTAGAGGCTGAGAAAAACGCCACATGGTGTGGCGATTTCTCAACTGAAATTGCCACACCATGTGGTGATTTTATGGCTTTCCATGTCAGCTTCATGACTGACTTGACTGAGCTTCAGGAGATGAAATAACATCAAAAAAATATCATTTCAAATGATGTTTTTTTTTTAACACCTTTCTTACAATATCTTGAAACCTATTTTTTAACTGTTAAATCGGTGTAAAAATGCACTGGTTATAAAAATAACTCCGAGTGATTTTATACAGTATCTGTATAGAAGTCCTCAATTATTGTACGAAGTGCTATTGGAATTCTCACCCAGTGGGTTCCTCCATCAGTCCATTTATTGCACTGCTCATTATTTGGAAGGACTCTAGTGATTATATTACTAGCCACGTCTAAAGCCTCTCTCCCTCAAGCCATCTCTCCCTCAAGCAGAAAGAAAACATAGTAATATCTAGCGGTGGCCCTCGAGCCATAGTAATATCCAGCGGTCGGCCCTCAAGCCATCTCTCCCTCAAGCAGAAAGAAAACATAATAATATCCAGCGGTCGGCCCTGCGCCTGCTCCAGTGCCGCCATGTCCAGGAACACCTGATGCAGGTCCAGCAGGCTCTTCTCGATATCCTTCACGGCGTCGTGCCCCTCCTGGATCTCCGAGATGGTATCCATGATCTGCCCTCGCCCTTGATCCTGGATCGCCTTCTGGAGGAACGTCTCGCTCTCCCCCGACGAGATGAGCGTCTTGATCGTCTGCTCGTCCGCGTGCTCCCCGGTCACCGTGAAATACCGCCGCCCCACCGTCTCCTTGTACTCCGCCGCGATCCTCGTCTTCAGACCCTGGAATTCGTCCATCAGGTCCTTGAGCTTCTTCCCCAGCCCGGTCACGACGGACGTGCGCGTGCGGTCCGCCGACGAGCCCGGCCCGCACCCTGGAAGCTTCCGGTGGGCCGCGTTGGCCCGGTCGAGCGCCTCGACCTTCCCCTTCACCGTCTTGGCGCGGCAGAGCACCTGCTCGATGTCCGCGTCCATGCGCGCCCGGAGATCCTTCATCATCTTGGCGTTGTGGACTGTCTTGCTCTCCTCGTTCGCCTCCTGGAGGCGGCGGTAAAGCTTCTCGAGGCCGCGCATGTCATCCTTCACGTTCTCGATGTCCTCGAAGAACTTGTCGAGGTTGACGTTCTCCTTGCCGGCCTCCCCCTCCCCCATTCCGCCCATGCCGGACTCCATATATCTCGTCCAAGTGGACCTGGTGCTTGAGGTCGGTGTACTTCTTGAAGGAGGTCGTGGAGAAAAGGTCGTTCATTTTGAAGACAGATATTGATTGTGAGATTCTGATCGATGCTAATGCTGATCAGCAAACATTAACCGATCGACTAGCTAGCTGCAACAAAGCTGATCGATGATATCTAATATCAATCGCTAGTGCAGGTGGTTCATGTACGTATCCTATGTATGTAATCTTTCTCGTAGCCAGGAGAGGCATCTAGCTAGCGGTGGTTTTGTTCGAGGAGCACAGGATGCTGTGATGGATTAGTGGCTCCGGGCTACGCTGGGGAGGCACGGGTGTGGTGGCGATGGCGAGAGAGCGGCATGCATGAGAGGGAGGTCTGGGATGCGCTGTGGCAAAACGGCCATATCTCTCTCTCAACCAGAGCCTGGCATCCTGTTGATACTAAATATAGTTGGTCCAGAAAACTCGGGACCGAGAAGCTAAGGGTCGGCCCGTAACCGTAAGGCGATGTGAGGGGACTCAATGTTTTGTCGGTCTCGCGAAGGATGGAGAGGGTGGCGGTGGCTGCCGTTTGGCGAGGCCGCTCCAAGACTCCTATCAAAAGCTGAAACCTCCACGTTTAATTCTTGAAAGCAATTCATCAAAGTTTTCCAGCGTAAACGTTGACCAGAGCATTTGTATTTCTTTACTGATGTCAAGGCCTATTCGCACTGATGGTTACTGGAAGCCTTCTGTGGGATTGGCTGCAAGAGATTTCTGGTTTTCCATCAAGGAAGACAACCGAAAGGAGTGAAAACGGACTGGCTGCATGAGTAAGAATTCTGGTTGACTATCGAATATAACGAGGCAGGAGCAATTCTGATGTATGCTACATAACGATATCCATGCATTGTCTCTGTGACATAAATTTGGCATGACTATTTTATGTGTACGTTTTTTGTATTGAGAAAACTTATTCCTTGTCGGCCTTTGTCACAAGCTCCAGCTCTTGTTTCCCACAATCCATCACCTTCAACCATCTCTGGATTCCAGCATTGGGTTCACTCAGGGGGTCCAGTCTTGGACTGTTCAGTATGCGTTAAACCGGCAATTAAGATCAGTTTTGCAAACATTAGTAGAGAATGGAAGCAGTTCTAGTGGCAGGGTCAATTCGTTTCCTAGGTGAGGAAGCGCGGAGTATAGGAAGACTACAGAGGCAATTGCCACAAATAGTGCTGGCAGTGCACTGTGAAGGAGGAGATGTGTGGTTGGGCAAATAGATTGAGGCATAGATGGAATAGCTCCTATCCAATTCAAATATATTGAGATGATTGGTTTCAAACTAGGGCTTTTAAAATGAGAAGATCCAAATGCTCATACAACTGGTACAAAGATAGGTGTCAAAACTGAGGTCAGTAACATCTTTTGGGGTCTAATATATCTATCAACTGGTTCCTTAAAACTTTATATGTTTGTCAATTGGTTGTGTAAAACTTGCTGGGTCAACATGGGTTTAACCAGTTTATTGATTTGAACTATCTTATTGTAGACCTTAACTGACCAAGGAGCCATTTCGCTTATTCTTTGATCAAACTGGCTGCCTAACAAGGCTTAACAAATGCCAAAATCCCTTATAATTCTCATTTCTATTCAGATTTAACAACAATTTCAGAGGCAAAATTTTAATAGGTAGTCATGACATCCATTTTGTAGGATGTGACACCAGGTTGTATCATTCACATTGTCTTCCCCTCGTCCCCATACTTTGGCTTAGTTTTCCATTCCATTAACTCTCTGCTACTCAAGTGTCACCCTCTACTTCACTACTAGCCTTTTCAATGGTGCACTAGCTTCTTGATTAAATTGACTTATACCCTACAATATACCTCATTATTTTTTGGGGGGCTGTGGGAACTAATTTTGTTGATTAAATTGACTTATACCCTGTTATGTACTTGTCTTCATCTGAAAAGAAGATTGACATTGTTGCTTAGTTTATGATTTGGATCTTATGATCTAGATCACAATGGCCCTAAACATTCTGAACCTGATCCTTAGATCAGGATCTATTGTGGATTGCAAGATTTAGATCCATTGGATGAACCATACATTGGATCAGAAGATCTGATTTGATTAATTTATTTGGATATTAAATCCTTTTTAGGCCAATTTCTACTATTTCTTTGACCATTTGGTTCTTAGTCCACTTATCACTAATAAATCTTGAATAGTAAAAGTAGAAAATCTGTTATTGGAGTTTCACAGAGTTAAAAATAAGTTGCAATTTTTTTGTATATTTACAACCATATGTTAAAGTCTAATCTTGTTTATTCTAATGTGTTTTACATAAAAAGATAATTAAATTGATAGATAGTATATAAATGGCTTGAATAACCAAAAAGAATGTTTCATTAGAAATACTATGCCTGGGCCTAAATTAGTGAAAACTAGGATTGTTTTATGTATACCTTTTATTCTACATTCATCAGCTTTATGGTTGTCTCATATATGAATTTTTGTATTCTTTTTATTTTGAGGAATTTCTGAAAAAAATGAGAAAAATCTTAAAATCTACAATCTAATTCACAATCTAACCCCCTCAAAGATATTTGACTCAATCCGATCTTGACAACATTAATGCCTCATAAAGAGATAAGCTAGATACAAATGATTAAACTTTTATTATCTCTGACCTTAAGGTAAAGAAAAAGAATAACTAAAACCTGATTTGCTGTGATGTTAGAAGATATAAACATTCAATGGCATTTTGACCACTTAGTGGCAAAAAAAAAAAAAAAAAAAATTCCTTTTTGCATGCCTAAATGGTCTTGGAGAGACCACTAACATTCTAGTTTAAATCCTCTAGCCAAATTTGGTGGTTACCATAAGCCTCTTATCTTGCGTGTCATTATGGTTAAGATCAGAAATTAGTTTATTGTATAATTTGTAGAACAATTCATTACATACAGATGAGCAAACAATGTTGCTTTTATATTATTAAATAATTAGAAAGAAAAAGATAATTGAAGATTTTTGGTTTAAAATCAAACATTTGTTTTTTAATTTTTAGTTTTCTTAAATTCAAGAAAAATTATAAAGTAATAAATCATCTTTCTTGCAGCTTGGTACTGTGGCATTGTGTGAGATATATGAAAAAGAAAATTCAAAATCAAAACAGTCAAAGAATGATAATCGAATGGAGAAGAAAGGATCACCCCAATATTTAGGTAATGAAGAAGACATGGATAATATGAATAGTGATGGTTCATTACAAAACATACTTGTTGATCGTCGAGTGCCATTGCATCCAATTCCACGTAGCCATGACAAAACACAAGCTAAAGGCTCTGTTCCTTCTCCTAAAGCGTGCCTATCAATTCCTCTCCATCAGAAATCACTACCATGATGGGTATGCCGAGTCCCTCGATGCTGGATTTTTATGATATGGGTTATGATAGCCATCAAGTTAGGCTATTATTTCCTCACTATCAAGATGCTTATTCATCTGGGTTTGATGGTACCTATGGTTTTCTCCAGCCTGAGGCTTTGAACATCCTTAATGAGAATATATTGCCTATATCTTCAGTACAGCTAGGTGCCTCAGAGCATTCACTCAGTTTGGAATCAGTTTCTTCATTCTCGTTTCATGATTCAATTGGTTTACCCTTTAATGGGCAGCTAATGTCATTGCCACAACACATGCAATTATCAGAGTTTGGCATTGCAACTGATCCATCCTCTCAGGATCAACTGTTATTTGAGCAATTGGACTTTCTGGCCAACCAATACATGCTATCATCCTTCCAAAGCTCTCCACTCTATGATCAGTACCAAGCAGCTCCACTTGAAGGCCCACAAAACATGCTAGCAAATTGGTACATCAGAACCAATGGTTCAAGCACCAATTACTAGACAACTTGGATGAAAATAATATTTTTGTTTATGCATATGAAATTGTAATGATGCTCAATAACACCCACAAGGGATGGGCATTTTTCTTTTTGTAATACTACATTTTTTGAAAATAAAAATATGTGAATTTGTTGAGTTTCATTATCATGAACATCTATTCAAAGAATGTTTGAAAGGCTTTCTTGTCCCTTTTTAATGGGCGTACCTTAACATGGAAATGTTTTCAGGGAACATTTGGATAACCATTAGTTAGTTTAATTTGTGGATAAATCAATCTTTACAAGTGTCTCCTGAGGTGCATGCACATGACTGGTGGGGGGCAGCAAGCCATGGCTGTTAGCATGAATTGCAAGATTGATCCTTTTTCAAGTTGTTAAATATGTCTTGAATTTTATATCGGGTCCGGGTTTTTGACCCGACCCGATATTCTTGTTGAGACCGGACCAAACCGGTCCGATAGGGCTTATTTTATGGGAGTAATTTTTGGGGCGTATATATATATATACGTGTGAAAACTTCTGTAATGCTTGACCTCCTCTTTTTGATAATGGAATTTTGTTTGCCTTGCCCGTGGATGTAGATCACCATGATTGAACCACGTAAATTCTTGATGTTCCTTTGTTTATTTATTGTTTGATTGTTTATTGAATCTGATTTCCATAACAAACTGGTATCAGAGCGTTGGTTAGGAAATAACTTTGTTGAAAAAAAAAGGGAAAAACCTAACCCTAATCCTTTTTTTTTCATATCGTCTGATTCCTCTTCTTCATCTGAGCGGTGCGGCGACGGCTTGGAGGGTACGCAGCAGTTGCGTTCGACGTTGGTTGCCTCGGCGGAGGCTCGAATAGGAGATCCGGTCTCCGAGCTATCTTTATTTTCCTCTGTTTCTCTCTGTTAGCCGATCGGAATCAAAGAAAGCATCGAGGTTTCTCTCGATTTCTAGCGTTCTCCTGGGGGAAATACCAAGGAGCAAACCCTGGCTCTCTCGTGTTCCTGGTATCCGACCCTGCGTCCCTGGGATCTGCAGTCGTCCTTCCCTGTCGTGCTTCTCATCGGTTGCCGCTGCTTCTCTTCGTTCTGTTCCCTCCCTCAGGGGCCGAGAAGTTGGGTTTTGTTTTGACCTTCGCCCCATCTTCCAGAGCGAGAGAAAAACTGGGCGATCGAAAGGAGAAGGGACGAGGGTTGTAGAGGAAGAGCGACGGCGAGCAGATCGATCCTCGGAGAACCCTAGTCGCGGTCGCAGAGCATCCGAGAGTTTCAAGCCACCAAGGGCAAGGAGGGCGGCTTAAATTGCGGGGTGTGGGGCTACGGACGGCCCAGATTGAGTGGGATTGAGAGAGAGCCCTAGTCGTGGTCGTAGAGCACCAGGGAATAAATCCTCGGAACCAACCACGCCTCTGACATCTACTCTCCTTAATACAGGGGTTTCTTCACCATCCAAAAGCTAGGGCTTTTGCATCGGATTTCAGCCTCCTCTGTTCCGTCCGTGAAGCTGTTCCCAGGATCTCTTTTTCTTCTTCAATCCAAACAAGATCATTTCGTTCTTAGGAATTCTTGGGATGTCATCTTTGAAGTTTCAGATTGCACAATTTGATGGACAGAACAATTTCGGATTATGGAGAATAAAGATGAAGGCTTTATTGAAGCGAGAGGGTTCTGTTAGGGCACTGGATAATAATTATACAGATGACATGACCACGGCTGAGATTGAAGAGATGGATGAGAAGGCGCATAGTGCGATCCAGTTGTCTCTAGAAGACAATGTTTTGCGAGAAGTCGCAGATGAGGAAACAGCGGCCGGTCTTTGGAAGAAACTGGAAAGTCTCTACATGAAGAAATCTTTAACATCGAGACTTATTTGAAGCAGCGTCTTTATATCCTAAAGATGCGAGAAGGTACGCCTATTAAGGAACACTTGAATGAGTTTAATAAGATTGTTATGGATATGAAAAATCTAGATATTAAACTCGAGGAAGAAGATCAAGCTTTGATCGTGTTATGCTCATTGCCTGCCTCATACGAAAATTTTGTGAACTCGATGCTTTATGAATGTGAATCCATAACTCTAGAGGATGTTAAAGCATCCTTGAATTCTGTAGAATTGAGAACAAAATTGAATGGAAATACTAGTGGAGACAGGGCAGATGGTTTATTCGTGAGAGGCAGGGCCAAGAATAAGGATAAAGCTTTTAGAAAGAAATCTGTTGGTCGTTCAAAATCTAGGCCACCTGGAGATACGACGAACGTTGAGTGCTACTATTGTCACAAGAAAGGACATTACAAGTCAGATTGTCCTTTCATGAAGGGCTAATGAACAAGATGGTGACCCCCCATTCATGGAAGATGAGTCGATGCCAAAAGACTTGATATAGGAGACAAAAGATCTCCAACGAGAGCCTGGAAATCATATGACCAGAATTCAATAGATATTATTTAATATAAATTGAGTAGCTGGTCATTTACTTGGTGACCAGGGACCTAGATGTAATGCTATATTTCTTTTTGCTTGGACAAGGCGGGAAGGTGCATCACCATGTGGCCTTCCTTTGTTGACCATTTGGCAACAAGCCTAAAATTTGGCCAACGTAAAGGCAAATAAATCCATCAAATGCGCCCCGTGATGTTGGCAGCTGGGAGTAAGTTGCAATAGAGAAGGATGGATCACCCAACAACACAAGATTTTAGAATATTTGTTTCTATATATATATATATTAAATATGTATAATATGCCAATGTGTTCATGCCTAAATTGAACAGTATGGTTGTTGTATCATTGATCCAATTTGTTAGATGAATTTTATCATCTCTCAAATACTTAAATATTAAAAATTACTTGCTTTGAGAGTTTCCAATCGAGTAATCAAGAGAAATATATATTGTTTTGATGTCCTATATATCCAAACTTTTCAACTTTTTAGCCATTTGATCCGTATGCTGTGTCTTGTTTATATACTTTAGCGGTTGCATCACATCTTAAATCATCATTGCAACACCACTATCATCTAATCTAGATTCGACAAAATCTATTTGAAAATTTAGTCGTATAAAAAAACCAAGTTTTGCCTGCGTATGTGTATACATACAATAGCACTCTCTACCCACCTTCCTTTTACCCTTACACTATTCAGTTTGCTCTATATGTTATTGTAATAAGGCAATGCTACAATAGCTAGCTTAGAAGTAAGCCCAGCTAGGCTTAGGCCAAATTCAAAGGTTAACATAATTTACTTAAACTGTAATGAAGCCTTGGGCCAATCTTTCAGGCTGAGCTCATCCCCATCTGGACTGCAGATTTTGGGCCGGGCCTCAAACTTCCTAACCATTTTAATTCAATCTTTTAGGAATGTTTGATAGAAAAATAGCTATCCCTATCCTTGGATAAGTGTACATGATAGAGTTTATTCAAGAGATAGCTGAGGGAATAATCAACTTTTTATAATAACAATTTTGCCCTCAAGGAACAAGTATAGGAAAAAATAGCTATTCCTTCGGTCCCTATAGTGTTTGAAATAGGGAATAAGAGGGGATATCCAGGGAATATCCCCTCTTATTCCCAAAAACCATAACTATAAGGGATAGCTAGGAATAAAGTTAACCAAGAGATAATCCATGGTTAACCATAGGATATCCCCTCAATTTATTCCCTAGAAAATAAAGGAATAGCTGGTTATCCCTCCAAATAAGAGTAAAAAAAAAGTTATCCTATGGATTTACCTTTTTGCATTTGATATGATCAATGAGATAGCCAAGGGATATCCTTAGGGATAGACAGGGGACAAACTCTATCCCGTACACTTATTCATAGATAATATTTTTTTCTATCAAACACTGATAAACATAGGTTATCCGCTGTGGTTAACTTTTTTCAGACTTATCCTTTTTAGTTATAACTTTTGAGAATAAGAAGGGATATTTCGAGGATATCTCTCCTTATTTCCTATTTCAAGCACACCCTTAGGTAGTGTTTGATTCACATAAAGCTATCTCTGGATAAATGTACAGAATAGCATTTATCCAGAGGATAGCTGAAGGGATAACCATCTTTTTTAAATAATAACTTTACCATCAAGGGATAGCTCTAGTTATTCCAGGGATCCCTAGGGAATAAGTTCAGGGGATAACCCATTAACATGGGTTATCCTCCTCTGGTTAAACTTTTTCAGAGTTATCCCGTGTAGTTATAGCTTTTGGGGATAAGAAGGAATAGTTCTTCTTATCTCTTATTTCAAACACAACCTTAAGATTTAAAAAATATTAAAAATATTACTAAAAAAATAAATATGGATAAAAAACTAAATATTGTCAATGATCTACATCACATTTATATCCCATTAGGTGTCCATATTAAAAAAGAAAAAGAATGGTCAATTAAGTCTATTATTACACTAAATATAAATAAACAAAACAAAAAATCATAACAATAACATATTATATAATTCGGATCGAAAAGCCCAATCTGCTCAATCTAAATGCTTGGTTCAAGCCTGTCCAAAAGCTGGTGGGCTTAAGTGGCCCAGGCTAGCAGCGCATGAAACAACACTATAAGAAAATACAGAAATAGCGACACCAATTTAGCGACGCATCTTTGTGTCACTAAATTGCGATCAAATTGCGATAACTCAGCGAGAAAAATAAATAGCTACGCCATTAGTGACGCAAAAAAAATGCGTCGCTAAATACCGACGCAAAAACTCAAAAAATTTAAAAATTTCATTAATATAACGACACAATAATTGCGTCGCTATTTAGCGATGCATCTGCAAAAAAAAATTAAAAAAAATTAATTTTTAATTTAGCGACGCAATAATGCGCCGCTATATTGCGACGCACTATTTGCGTCGCTAAATAGCGACGCATTAGCGATGCAAAAACCCAAAAAATTAAAAAAATAATCGTTAATATAGCGACGCAACGGTTGCGTCGCTATTTAGCTATGCATATGCCAAAAATATAAAAAATATATAATTTTTAATTTCGCGATGCAATAATATGTCGCTATATTGCGACACAATATTTGCGTCACTATTTAGCAGCGCAAAAATCTAAAAATTTTTAAAAAAATGTTAATATAACGATGCAATAATTACGTCGCTATTTAGCGATGCATTAGCGTTGCATATGCCAAAAAAAATTAAATATATTTAATTTTTAATTTAGCAATGCAATAATGCATCGCTATATTGCGACGCACTATTTGAGTCGCTAAATAGCGACGCATTAGCGATGCAAAAATTTAGAAAATTAAAAAAAATCGTTAATATAGTGACCCAATAATTGCGTCGCTATTTAGCGATGCACATGCCAAAAAAAATTAAAAAATTTTATTTTTTAATTTAGCGACGTAATAATGTGTCTCTATATTGCGATGCATATTTGCGTCGTTAAATAGCGATGCAAAAACCTAGAAAATTAAAAAAAAATCGTTCATATAGCGACGCAATGATTGCATCGCTATTTAGCGACGCATATGCCAAAAAAATAAAGAAATTTAATTTTTAAATTAGCGACGCATTAGCGACGTAAAAATCTAGAAAATTAAAAAAATTGTTAATTGCTATTTAGCGATGCATCTGCCAAAAAAAATAAAAAATTTTAATTTTTAATTTAGCGACGCAATAATGCGTCGCTAATTAGCGACGCATATATCCAACCGTCGGATCGTCTCCGATCGGATTGATCGCAATGGTCCGATCGATCATCGCCGATCAGGATCATGGCTTAGATTGATCGCAACCGTTGGATATCATCGCCGATCGGATGGATCGTACCGTCGGATCGATCATCGCCGATCAGGATCATGGCTTGGATCAATCGCAACCGTCAGATCATCGCCGATCGGATGGATTGCAACGGTCCGATTGATCATCGCCGATCGGGATCATGGATTGGATCGATCACAACCATCGGATATCGTCGTCGATCGGATGGATCGCAACGGTCCAATCAATCATCGCCGATCAGAATCATGGGTTGGATCGATCGCAACCATCGGATGGTCGCCGATCGGATAGATTGCAACGGTCCGATCGATCATCGCCGATCGGGATCATGGATTGGATCGATCGCAACTGTCGAATATCATCGCCGATCGAATGGATTGCAACGGTTCGATCGATCATCGCCGATTGAGATCATGGCTTGGATCGATCACAACAGTCGGATATCGTCGCCGATCGAATGGATCACAACCGTCAGATCGATCATCGTCGATCGGAATCATGGCTTGTGATGCGGACAATTCACTGGTGATGAGCATCGGGCATGCTGAGATCTATTGTGGGCCTCCAAATGGGGTAGAGAGGTCGTCTTCCTCCTCTGGAAACATGCAAGAAGTCCCCGGGCCGGTATTCCCGGCGAGGACCCTCCGATGCTCAAGTTAGTGAACTTGTCGAACAGGAGTGTAGTGTCTATCTTTTTTTAGAGAGGGAGAGAGATCCCCTTTTCTGTTGAGCTCGGGGTCCTTTTATACCTGTCTGGGAGGTTCCTTTCTTTTCGTCCTATTTCGAACCGTCAAATCTTCCTTGTTAGGATAAATTCCTTCGAACGGCAAGTGGGTAAGCCGTTGCTGGATGGGGGCCGCTTGTGGCAGTAACTGCTGGGCATGCTAGCACTTGCCCATGATTTCGGTGAGCGAGGTATATGGTAACAGACCTCGAATCTCAGGATCTGTTACCTGAAGTGGGTCATAGTGTATGCAGGAAAGGCACCAAGTTAGAGCCGAAGCCAAAGACCGGAGCCGTTGCTGGAGGTCGGAGCCAAAGACCGGAGCCGTCGCTGGAGGTCGGAGCCAAAGGCCGGAGCCAAAGGCCGAAGCCGTCGCCGAAGGCTGGAGCCAAAGGCCGGAGCCGTCGCTGGAGGCCGAAGCCAAAGGTCGGAGCCAAGATTCCATCTCTGGGATTAGCTATCACATCATTATCTTCGAAAATCGTGCAAGAGGTTATAACACCACCCAGAGGAGATGGTCAGCCGTATCAGATGCCCCCCGCCCCTGAAATCAGTGAGCGCACAATCACCAGCGAAAGGGGTGTTAATATCCACTGGGCGGCTGACTTCCGCGCCATCATTTCGTCCATTCGGGCTGTTGGGATTGGGAAAGATTTCCTTTGAGTAATGAGTCGTAAAAAGACGAGCGTCATCATTGTAGTAAGGCCACCGCCATCTTTCTAATGGTGATGCTTTTCATGTTTTTCGAGCTGGTAGGCCACCGAAGCGGCTTTCATTTGAAAGTATACACATGGCCAAATCGGACGGCTGTGGGATGATTTGAAATGGGGCTATAAAAAGAAAAATCATCATTATCTTCCCATTCCCTCTTCTCTTTTGTTACAGCTACCTCCCCTGAGTCTGCAAGCGTCTGTCCGCCTCCCGTGTCTGTTCCTCTCCTCATGCTCCTTCGATCTTAGTTCAAGCTTTCCATGTTAGTTTCCATGGCTTCCTCGCCCTCCTGTTCTATTTCCAATTCCGAGGGTCGTTCCCCCACTCCTTCTCAACCTTTCGCTTCTTTACCAAGCCAATGGTCCACCCATCCTCTGACCACTCCTCGCCGGAGCGGGGGCCGGTCAGACGCGCCGCAGCCGGGAGTCGTCCAACCGTTGGACGGACCTCCATCCGCCGCCATCCGGTAGCTGCTGATCCTTCCAGCGCTGTCAAGGAGTCCCCCGAGGGGACTGCTTCCACTATGTCTGCTCAAGACATAGTAAACCTAAGAGCCAAGTATAGTTTTCCACCAAACCTACATCTGTCCTACCCGCTCCTGATGATAGGGTAACTTCTTTCCGACCTGGAAGAGTTGCCTTGTACGGAGCCTTCTTTAAGGCAGGACTTTGATTACCTATCCACCCTTTCAACCTTAACCTTCTAGACCGATATTCTCTAACACCTTCCCAACTAGTCCCTAACTCGATCCGAACTATCGTTGGCTTTCAGGTTATCTATCACCTGCAAGACATAGAGGCCAGTATCTCCTCATTCCGCAGTTTTTATACCCTTCGCAAGTAGTCAGGTTGGTGGTCCTTTACTCCTAGACCCACTAGGATCCTTAATTGTACTTCCTACCTCCGTTAAAGGGTGGAAGGATAAGTTCTTTTTGTTGATATCGAGGGGGTGAGTGGAATGGGCTCCCCACTGAGAGGAGGGCCATCACTAAGATTCCAAGGAGGGCCGACGCTGGAGGGGCCAGAGTTGTGGAGCCCCTGCGCGCTAAGGTTTCGAAGAGGGCCGATGCTGGAAGGGCCGACACTGGGGGGGCCGACCCTGGAAGGGCCAAAGTTGTGGATCCCCTACGCGGGCGCGAGGCGGCCAGAGCCCAAGCCAACGAGCCTGCGAGGAAAGACACGGTAAGGGCCGAGGCTAGCAAGGAAGTTGGGTGGAGCCAAGCAAGAGGAAAAGAATCGCCTTCAGTACCGGCTCCCCCTCCTGTCATTCTGCTTGATCCTTCTTCGGAGCGGGTCGTAAAAGCACCGTCACCCCCGCCCAAAGCCGTGGAGACGGAGCCGGTCCTTACAACTACAGAGCCGACTCCAGCCGTTACCATGCCCCCAAAGGGGCAACAATCGAAGCGCCTCCACCAGCAAAGGGGCTGGAGGCAGCAGAGTCGGAGGCGGAGTCCTCTCACGCGGCCCCCGTGTCTGTGGAAAGTAAGGGTATCGACCCTTCCTTCCAATCACTTTTGGCGAACCACAGCCACTAGGCCGAGCGAGCATTGGACAAAGCATCTGTGGTTGAGGTGCAGGAGCTTCTCCGGCATCAGGGGAGGGCTACCTTCTTCCACGAGGTGTCCGTGGCACACCTTTGGGTGAGCTTTGCCCTATTAACCTTTTCACCTTCATGTTTTTTTTTTTTTAACGTTGACACTCCGTCTAGGCGCTGAACTCTCTGATTGCCATGAGGGATCTTTGGACCCTGAGTGATGCTGCCCTTGATCAGTCGCGGGAGGAGATGCTATCACTCCAAGCTAGGGCAGAAAAGGCAGAGATGGCCCTGGAGGATACCCGGGCCACTTTAAAGGGTGAAGTCAAAGCCATCTGGCTAAGAGCCGAGAAGGCAGAGTACGCACTGGAAGTTGCCCAGTGTCGGACGGCCAACGAGTTGGATAATGCCCAGGAGGCAGAAGAAAAGCAAAGAATGGCCGAGGAGAGATTGGTGGTGGCGGAATCAGAAATGTGCATTTTGAAGAACTGATTACATTCTGCCTCCATTGAAATAGATGTGGCCAAAGAGGTCGCCCGCCAGTCCGACGCCAAGATTGCCGACTTGGAGGCAGCGGTGACCGAAGCCAAGAGGGAGGCCGCCGAGGCCGATAAAATGTCACGGAGGCCAAAGAGAAGGTTGCGGAGGCCGAGCAGAAAACCTTCGAGGCAGAGAAAAGAGCTGCAGAGGTCGTAGAGAATTTCAGGAAGTCTAAAGCCTTTAGTAAGGAATTAGCCGAATCGACAACATTCACTTACGAAGCCGGCTTCCAGGATTGCAAGGAAAAAATCTAGAAACTCTACGACCTCGAGGGGATTGAAGGGTTGGAGCCAGATGAAGTCCCTGAAGATGACGACCCAGCCCCAAGTGACCCTTAGTTTTTTTATTTTTATTGTATTGCTTCAAGTCCGACTCAGATCGGCAATTTTGTAAACTTTTAGCCATCAATGAATATTTCGATTCTCAACACTTGTCTTTGGTTAATTAGCTTTGCTAGTGTGAGTTGTTGCGAATCAACAACCAATGGCCGAAGAGCACGATTTCTTTCTGTTAGGAAACTGATGCGGGATCAATTTTAGTTGCAGAGACGAAAGTTGAACTATAGGTAGTATAAGACCCTGCTCATGCCAGCGCGAAGTCGCGGAATGCCTAATGCCTCGTTAGATAGCCACGCAGAATGAGACTGTGTGTGCTGACACGCTATCCTTAAGTGCCGACGCGGTGCCAGGCTTTGGTGCCGATGCGGAGCCGGGCTTAATTGCTGACGTAGAGCCGGTCTTTGGTGCCGACGCAGAGCCGGACTTAATTGCCGATGCGGAGCTGGTTTTTTTGGTGCCGACGTGGAGCCAGGCTTAGTTGCCGACGTGGGGCCGGTCTTGGTGCCAACACGGAGCCGGTCTTCGGCGCCGATGCGGAGCCAGGCTTAACTACCGATGTGGAGCCAGGCTTAATTGCCAATGCAGAGCCGGTCTTTGGTGCCGACACGAAGCCGGTCTTTGGTGCCGATGTGGAGCCAGACCTAATTGCCGACGCGGAGCCAGTCTTTGGTGTCGACGCGGAGCCGGGCTTAATTACCGACGTGGAGCTGGTCTTTGGTGCCGACGCGAAGCTGGGCTTAATTACCGATGTGGAGCTGATCTTTGGTGCCGACACGGAGCCAGGCTTTGGTGCCGATGCAGAGCTGGTCTTTGGTGCCGATGCAGAGCCGGTCTTAATTGCCGATGCGGAGCCGGTCTTTGGTGCCGACGCGGAGCCGGTCTTTAGTGCAAAGCATGATCACTCGAAAAGCAATGAAAATATTTTGATCAGCAATCTGTCAAGCAGGTTCAAATTAATGAAGTTAGCACATTACTAATAATACCGACATAAATTGTCGGCGTTCCAAGTGCGAGGGAGCGGTTTCCTATCTAACTCTTCAACTTTGTATGCCCCTGATGAAGTACCTCCTTGACACGGTATGGTCCTTCCCATTTCGGTGCCAGCTTGTCCCCTCCATCGGCTTTGATACTTCAGCTCGTCGCAGAACGAGATCTCCAGGGCAGAACGTCTTGGACCATACTCGAGCATTGTAGTATCTAGCCACTCGCTGATGAAAAGATGCCATGCGAAGTTGCGCATGGTCTCGCAATTCTTCCACTAAATCTAAATCGGCCCGCAGCTGATTTGGGTTGCTCTCTTCATGATATAACTCTGTCCAGGGACTGGGGACACCTATCTCCACCGGAATGACTATCTCGGTCCCTAAGACCAGGCTGAAAGGAGTTTCCCCGGTGGGGGCTCGTGGCGTCGTGTGGTATGCCCACAATACACTGGGGAGTTCTCCACCCAACGCCCTTTGCAGCCATCTAGCTGGGCCCTGAGTCCTTGGAGGATAATGCGGTTGGTCACCTCGGCTGCGTCGTTGGTCTGGGGGTGCCCCACAGAGGTGAATCGATGATGAATTCCCAGGCCGATGCAGAATTTTCGGAAGGTCGTGTTGTCAAACTGTCGGCCGTTATAAGTAACGAGGGTGTGTGGCAGTCCGAACCGACACACGACAGACTTCCAGAAGAAAGATCTTACTTTGCCCTCGGTGATCTTGGTGAGAGCCTCAGCCTCGATCCATTTGGTGAAATTTTCAACTGCTACCACTAAGAACATGCGTTGTCCGAAGGCTGGAGGGAATGGTCCCAGGATGTCCATGCCTCACTGGGCAAAGGGCCAGGGCACGGCCAGGGGGGTCAGCTGAGATGCTGGTTGATGTTGAATATTAGCATAGCACTGGCAGCTGTCACACATCTTAACAAGTTCGGACGCATCCTCCTTCATTATCAGCCAGTAATATCCCTGCCGTAGGGCTTTGTATGCGAGAGCTCAGCCCCCCAGATGGCTTCCACATATACCTTCATGTATCTCTCGCAGTATATAATCTGCTTCTATGGGGCCAACACATCTGAGAACCGGGTATGAGAACAACCTTCGATAGAGCTTTCCCTCCATTATGAAAAACTTCGGGGTCCGTCTTTTGAGTTTCTTGGCCTCGGCAGGGTCTTCTGGGAGGGTACCATTGGTAAGGTACCGGACATAAGCATCCATCCAGGAAGGCTCCTGCTCAACTGGCAGAGTTTCTCTTCTTATCAATACTCGGGGCTTCCAGTGCTCTACATAAGCTCTTCCCAACATCTCGTTTGTTGAGGTGGCAAGATGGGATAAAGCGTCGGCTCTAGCATTTTTCCCTCGAGGGATATAGCTAACATTAAAAGAAGCTAAGAGAGAAGCTTGCAACTGCACCATACTTAAGTAGCGGGACATGATGGGATCCCTTGCTTCATACTCCCTTGCGATTTGGCCAGCGACCAGCTGGGAGTCAGTGAACGCCCTAAGGTGCTTTACCCCGAGCTCTCGTGCTAATCTTATCCTAGACAGCAGAGCTTCATATTCCGCCTGATTATTGGTGGCTGGAAAGAGGAAGCAGAGTGCACACTCGGTTACAACTCCATCCGAGTTGGCCAGGATGAGGCCTGCTCCGCTCCCTTGAGAATTTGACGCCCCGTCTACATGAAGGACCCATTCATCATCTCTGGTTCCGAGAGGCGAGGGGTTTGCAGAGGGCTCTTCGGTTGCTCCTCTCCCAGGTGCACTCGACCAAAAAATCCGCCAGGACTTGGGATTTCATGGCCGACCGAGGGCGGATAGATCAAACTCCCCCAACTTGAGCGCCCACCTTGTCAATCGACCCGAAGTATCCGGCGAGCAAGAATTATCTTTAGAGGTTGGTCTGTGATCACCGCGATCGGTGGGCTTGGAAGTATGGCCGTAGGCACTGGGCGGACACGATTAATGCGAAGATAGTCTTCTCAATCTTTGAGTACCTGGTCTCCACATCGTGGAGCACCTTGCTTGTGTAATACACCGGCTTTTGCATGCCATTGGTGTCCACACGGACCAGCACAGAACTAACGGCCTTGGGAGAAGCCGCGAGGTACACAAGGAGTTCTTCTCCACCTGTTGGCTTGGATAGCAGTGGCGGGGTAGATAAGAATTCCTTTAGCCCCTCGAACGCCTTCTGACATTCTTTCGTCCATTCGAATCCATTGGCCTTGCAGAGCGCCTTGAAGAAAGGTAAGCACCTCTTAGCGGACTTGGACAGGAAACGGCTCAAGGCGGCCACCCTTCCCGTCAGGCGCTGTATTTCCTTCTTGTTGGTGGAGACCTCATGTCCAGGATGGCTTGAACTTTGTCCAGGTTTGCCTCGATCCCCCGCCGGGTCACCATGAAACCCAAGAACTTTCCGGCTGTCACCCCAAATGCACACTTGCGTGGGTTCAGCCTCATCTGGTATCGACGAAGGTTGTCAAAAGTCTCCGTTAGGTCGGCGATATGGTCCTTGGACACTTTTTGTCAGCATGTCATCCACGTACACCTCCATGTTGCATCCTATCTGGTCTTCGAAGACTTTATTCATTAACCTTTGGTAGGTGGCTCCCGCATTTTTTAGCCCAAATGGCATTACCTTGTAGCAGTACAGCCCCTTTTCAGTTATGAAGAAGGTAGCTTCCTCATCCACCGGGTTCATCCTGATCTGGTTGTACCCAGAGAAAGCATCCATGAAGCTAAGGACCTCATGGCCAGATGTAGCGTCTACCAGTTGATCGATCCGGGGCAGGGGAAAGCTGTCCTTGGGGCATGCTTTGTTGAGATCGGTGAAGTCCACACACATCCTCCAGCTTCCATTAGTCTTACGGACCATCACCACGTTGGCCAACCATTCGGGGTAATGAACTTCCCGAATATGGCCTGCAGCCATCAACTTGCGAACTTCCTCGTCGATAGCTTTTTATCTGTCCGAAGCGAAGCTCCTTTTCTTCTGTCGGACCGGCCGACACTCTGGCCTGAGGTTGAGCCGATGGGTGATCACCTCCTCAGGACGCCCGGCATGTCTGAGGACGACCTTGCAAAGACGTCGGCGTTGGCACGCAGGAAAGTGAGAAGTCAATCGCATGCCTCCTTCGGAAGTAACTCCCCAACCTGGACGGTCCTTGCCGGGTCATCCCCCAAGGGGAGGGTCAGGAGGTTCTCGGCTGGTTCTCCCCTCCTTCCCAGCTCTCGGGGGTCAAGCGGCTCAGAGGTTATCGCCGACGCCGCCTCCAGTGGACTGGGAGACAAGTGATAGCAAACGGTGGCGGGCTTTGCTCTCCTTTCATTTCTCCGACTCCTTCGTCGGTGGGGAATCTTACCAATAATCTCTTAGTGGAGATCACGGCATCTAGCAAATTCAATCCCGGTCTCCCCAAGATAGCGTTATAAGCCAGCGGGATTCGGACCACCAAAAAATTTATGACCACCGTGCTTTGACACGGAGGGTTCCAGCCATGACAGGGAGGGCAATCTCCCTTCAACGCTCATAGAGTCCCCAGTAAAGCCCATTAGGCGTGGCGACGGGTCGAAGGGAAGACTTTGACAGGTTCATCCAAACAAAAGCTTCGTAGCTCAAAACATCCACCGAACTCCCACTATCAACTAAAATTCTTTTTACATGATGTTTGGCTATGGTCATGGACACAACGACGCTGTCGTCATGCTTATTAACTACCCCATCTAAATCCTTTCCAAAGAAAGGAATTACAGAGTCTATTCCCTCTCGCTGTCTTTTTGAACCACCACCTGCCCCCAGGAAATCATAGCTATGGTCTTCTCCGTAGGAGCATTGTCCACGCCGGTCTGAAGTGTCGGAGGCACCGATGAACCTGGAGTAGGAAGATTTTTCCCTTCGAATGAACTTGCCCAAGTGACCCTGCTGGACAAGCTCTTCAATGGCCTTCTTCAGATGGCGGCAGTCCTCGGTGTCATGACCATAATCTTGGTGGTACCGGCAGTAAAGTTCCTTATTGCGGGGGGTCCCAGACTTCATGGGGGTCAACGCTTGAAGTAAGGTTCCTCCTCGATTTCTAGTAGGATGTGAGATATCGGAGCCATGAGGGGAGTGAATTGCTCCTTAGGAATAAGCGTCTGGGGCCGGCGATCTGGGCGGTGAGGAGGCTCAGGCTTCCGGGGTCGTGCTCCGGCATGCTCAGTGGGCTGGTTTCTTGCTGGGATTCTTATCAGCTTCCCTCTGGAAGAATCGCCTCGTCAGCACGAATGTATTTCTGCGCTCGGCTCAGAAGCTTGGCATAAGAACTCGAAGGCTTCTTGTCTAGGGAATAGGCGAACCTAGAAGGTCGAAGTCCTCGCTTTAATGCCAAAGTGGCTACAGAATCATCCAGGTTATATACCTCCAATGCTGCCTCCTTGAACCGAGCGACAAAGTCCTTCAGGGTCTCGCCACTTCTTTGTTGGACAGCAAATAAGCTATCAGCCACTCGTGGGATCTTTCGGCACGCATCGAAGTGGGCCAGGAAAGATCGCTCGAGCTGTTGGAATGAATTGATGCTGCGCGGTGGCAGGCAGGAATACCATGCACGTGCCGCCTTGCGAAGGGTGGCTGAAAGGCGACACATAGAAGGGAGTCCATCGCTCCCTGGACCTGCATGAGGACCTTGTAGCTCTCCAGGTGGTCTAGTAGGTCCGTCGTGCCATCGTACGGGTCCAGCTGGGGGAGACGGAAACATGGCGGGACCGGTTCCTCCATGATGCATCGGGAAAGCGGGGGGTGGTGCTCGTAGTCCGTCCCATGAGGGTTAGCGATCCGGCGGCTAAGCTCCTCCAACCGTCGGTGATACTCATCGAGCCGTTGCTCAGCCCGACGGGTAGTCTTCCTGAGGGCGCCGTCTTTAGATGAGTTAGAAGAGGAAGCCGAAGAAGACCGCCGGCATAAGGAGCGCACCCGTCTGGATTCTTTCTCGTCCGGCCGTTGGTGGGAACGACCAAAGTGACGGGAGAGTGACCGCCATCGCTTTGAGGCCTCTCGGCGACGAGGTTCAGGAGGTGAGTGACGGAGACCTCGGGTGGGGTCCCGCCTTGATGAGATTGAATTATCCCCCGCACCCCTTCACCAGGCGGAGGGGTTGAGGTGCAGCGGCAAAGCAGTATTCCTGCAGTCTCCAACCATTGTCATCAGGTCTGGACCTGGTGAGCCAGAACCTCAAGCCGGTCAGGCTGGCTCATCTGTGCATGGGGCGAAACACGGAGGTTGGCCTCCGATTGCTTAGCCCCGGGATGCGCTCCGTGGCCTGGCTGGTGGAAGCCTCCTGTGCTTGTGTTGTCACCATCGTCTTCTTGCAGAATCGGTGGGGTCACAGGGAGAATTTTTACCTTCCCACGTGCGAGCCCCTTCCTGGCGCGCCAATCTGATGCAGACAAGTCACCGGTGATGAGCGCCGGGCATGCTGAGATCTATTGTGGGCCTCCAAATGGGGTGGAGAGGTCGTCTTCCTCCTTTGGAAACCTACAAGAAGTCCCGGGCCGGTATTCCCGGCGAGGACCCTCCGATGCTCAAGTTAGTGAACTTGTCGAACAGGAGTGTAGTGTCTATCTTTTTTAGAGAGGGAGAGAGATCCCCTTTTCTGTTGAGCTCGGGGTCCTTTTATACCTGTCTGGGAGGTTCCTTTCTTTTTGTCCTGTTTCAAACCATCGAATCTTCCTTGTTAGGATAAGCTTCTTCGAACGGCAAGTGGGTAAGCCGTTGCTGGATGGGGGCCACTTGTGGCGCAACTGTTGGGCGTGCTAGCACTTGCCCGTAATTTCGGTGAGCGAGGTATACGGTAACAGACATCGAATCTTGGGATCTGTTACCTGAAGTGGGTCATAGTGTATGCAGGAAAAGCACCAAGTTAGAGCCGGAGCCAAAGACCGGAGCCGTCGCTGGAGCCGGAGCCAAAGGCCGGAGCCGTCGCTGGAGGCCGAGCCAAAGGTCGGAGCCAAAGGTCGGCCGTCGCTGGAGGTTGGAGCCAAAGGGAGCCGTTGGAGCCAAAGGCCGGAGCCGTCGATGGAGGCCGGAGCCAAAGGCCAAGCCAAGATTCCATCTCTGGGATTAGCTGTCACATCATTATCTCTAGAAATGGTGCAAGAGGTTATAACAACACACAGAGAAGATGGTCAGCCGTATCAGCTTGGATCGATTGCAACCGTCGGATCGTTGCCGATCGGATGGATTGCAACGGTTCGATCGATCATCGCTGATCGGGATAATGGCTTGGATCGATCGCAACCGTGGATATCATCATCGATCGGATGGATTGCAACGGTCCGATCGATCATTGCCGATCAAGATCTTGGATTGGATCGATCGCAACCGTTGGATATCATCGTCGATCGGATGGATTGCAACGGTCCCATCGATCGTCGCCGATCGGGATCATGGCTTGGATCGATCACAACCGTCGGATATCGTCGTCGATCGGATGGATTGCAACGGTCCGATTGATCATCACCGATCGGGATCATGGCTTGGATTGATCGCAACTGTTAGATGGTCGCCGATCGGATGGATTGCAACAGTCCGAACGATCATCGCCGATCGGGATCATGGATTGGATCGATCACAACCGTCGAATATCGTCGCCGATCGAATGGATTGCAACGGTCCGATCGATCATCGCTGATCGGGATCATGGCTTGGATCGATCGCAACCATCGGATATCGTCACCATCGGATGGATCGCAACCATCGGATCGATCACCGTCGATCGGGATCATGGCTTGAATCGATTGCAACCGTCGGATCATCGCCAATCGGATGGATTGCAATAGTCCGATCGATCATTGCCGATCAGGATCATGGCTTGGATCGATCGCAACCGTCGGATCGTCGCCGATCGGATGGATTGCAATGGTCCAATCGATCATAGCCGATTGGGATCATGGCTTGGATCGATCGCAACCGTCAGATATCGTCGTCGATCGGATGGATTGCAACAGTCGATCGA